>JASAOB010002483.1:0-16295 GCA_030849825.1 Herpetomonas tarakana | reverse complement strand
GCCAACGGCGGACACACGACTGCCCAAAGGGAGAGCGGGCCGGCACGAGCCGTGCGCAGACCACCCGAAGCGCTACCCTGGAACGAGGGACGCGCCAAAGGAGTATCGGGGATGGGTCCCTCCTCCTCCTCCTCCTCACCACCACCACCACCACCCGCCCACGCTGTTGAGAAACAGCACCCGATGAGAGGACGGAGGCGTCTCAACATTCAGCACTCGGTTCATTCATGGGCGATGTAAGTGTCACCTTGTGGTGGCTTTCGTTCGGGGAAGACGTTCAATGTGGAATGGGACGCCCTCTACGAGCGGTATCTCCCCCACGGGCAGATCCTGCCCACCGCGACGGCGCTGGGGTTCGGCCGTGAGCACGTCGGTATGCTTATCGCCCAGCTGAAGGACCTGCGCCGCAGAGGCGGCGATATGAGGAGTGTGGAAGTGGTGATCTACTTCCCGGTGTACGCCAAGCGACACTGGATCGCTGGCTTGCTGCGCCTCTCCCCAACACAAACCGACAAGGACGAGGTGGAAGAGAGGGTGACGTTGACCCTCCACGACTCCGTCCGTCCACGTCCAGGACCACGTGGGCAAACCTGTTTGGGCGGGTGTGGCCCTCGCTCGTCCTCGAGGACGGGTGGTGCCCACACCAGGAGCGCGACAGCGAGGATTGCGGACTGTACATGACCGCAGCATTCTTCGCGCGCGTTCCTCACTTCGTCCAAGGCCGCCGTGGGGCGGTGGCCAGGGTACGACGACGAGGCGGTGCCCGGTGGCGGCGACGAGCGCTCCACGGTGAAGAAGGCGAGCAAGAAGGAGCGGACGCAGAAAGCGCGTCCCCTTCTCAGTAGCAGCGCCAAGTGCGGCAGGAAGACGACCGCCACGAAGGTGAGGCCGTCCACTACCGCGACCACCACCACCACCCGCAAAGCGACGACGAAGAGGTCGACGCTGGCAAAGAAGCCGGCGGACACCCACCCACCAAGAGCAAAGGTGTCCGCCGCCANGGACGCAGAAAGCGCGTCCCCTTCTCAGTAGCAGCGCCAAGTGCGGCAGGAAGACGACCGCCACGAAGGTGAGGCCGTCCACTACCGCGACCACCACCACCACCCGCAAAGCGACGACGAAGAAGTCGACGCTGGCGAAGAAGCCGGCGGACACCCACCCAACAAGAGCAAAGGTGTCCACTGCCACCACGACAACAACCGCTAAGGAGAAATCCATGGCGGCTAAGGAGACGAAGACGGTCGCCGAGAGCAAGCCCAGGAAGGGCTCTCGGAAGACGACCATCGTCACACTGGCCTCCCTGGAGCGCAGGGACAAGAGGCACCCCACCGCTGCTGCCCCCTCCACAACCGAGAGGAAGCAGCAGGCGCAGCCACAACAGCAGCGACCACAGGGGAAGAGGCGCACCTCTCCCAACACAACCGCCGCTGCGCCACCACAGCGTTCCGCTCCCACAAAGACGAAGCGGACANTGAATGAGTCTTGTGGCGAGCGAGGCAGAGATGGCGAACAAAGGGAAAGACGAGGTGAGCGAAAGGGAGTCACAGAGAGGGATACACAGGGGGGATTGTGAGGAGGAAGGACGGGAAGGCATAACCTTGTTCATCTTCTCTGCGTCGTGGGTCTCGCCACACTCGCCGAGCGTGCTGATGGCCACGCTCACAAGCAGGCCGCAGCTGGGAATGGCAAGAGCATTCGGAGTGGAGCCGAGGAAGTCGAGACAGCTGGCCCGCGGCACTGCCGGACACTCATCCCTTCTCCTCCTCGCCCACGACGACTCAGTCCCCCCCGCGCAAGGTGGTCAAACGGACCACCCCAGGGACTAAGTCGGCGCGCAAGCCCAGCAGCGCCGCTGCTGCGGCACCCGCGCCAGTAGTACCTCCCCCTCCCGCCGAACCAGCAGGTCCTCTGGTGGAGAAGGTAGCCACGCGACGAAATCTCTGCTACTTCGTCGTCGCCACCGCGCTTGCCAATGTCGGGGACAATGGCAACCGCGGGATGCGCATGGACGCGCTCGCCAACCAGGCACACCGCAAGGGGTTCCTGGCGCAGGCGCAGTACGACGTGGGTGACGCCCTCGCCTCGATGCAGCTTGACACACATGTCATGCTGCTGGAGGAGAGTGAGAGGGACGGGAACCCCACGACGACGGTCCAGGTGCCCAGTGGGCCGCCCCGCCAGCNGGACCCCCGATGCCCAACGCCGAGGCGACGATCATGCGAATCATGTGGATCCCCAAGCTCGTACGTCCTTCATTCGTCATGTCTCGTTCCTTACAGGTTGGCTACAGCAGATGTCTATTGCACGATGTGGAGAAGGGGCTGCTGCGCCTCCAGGGTCTCATCACCCAGGTGACACCCGAGGAGCGGGTGAGGCTCCACAACTGGACGGTCTTCGAATCGTTCAGTGCCACCGACAAGATGACGTGGGGCAACGTCATCAACGGCATGACCGTCCCCCTCTTCCCTGTGTGGTCCTACCAGGGCTTTGAGAGGCCCGTGACTCTCAACAACCTCCTCCTCAGCGAGGAGGCGGAAACCATTCAGGCTACCGCCAAGGTGAGCAGTGGTGGTGCGTCCCCTGTCCACGGCGGCCGTGCACAGCCGCATCTGCGCGAGCAGAGCCGTCGTCTGTTCCGGAGGAGGAACGACGAGATCCTGGGGAGTGGCGCGCAGCACCGCCTCCCTCACGGAGGACCCGGTGGAGGCGGTGTACGGCGTGTATCTGCCGGCGAACATGACGCGCTGCGCGAGAGCGACAGCCGCCAACAAGCGGACTGGCCGCGTCCCGCAGGCCGACGCCCATCGTCGAGAGGACAGATCTTTGTCCGCCGAGTCGCCGCGCAGGCAGCGCACACCGGCGTCGCCCAGGAGGACGCCCGTGCCGGAAGGCACGAACAACACGGGCCCTGCCCCACCTCCCCCTACGCCGTCCGGAGAAGCGGACGAGGCGGACGACAGGGAAGAAGAGATGCTCCGCGCTCTCTTTGCCAGTACCGCCGGGTATTTAAGCCCGGTGGGCAGCTCCGCACCAGTGGGCCGTGCGGACACATGCCCGAGGTACTGGTACGTCTTCCCAGACAGGCCCCCACACGTCTCGCAGCTAGCGTGGTCCAGCATCACGCCAGCCATGCGGACGTTGCATCTGCGTGCTCTCCGGGACCTGCGCGCGATGCCGCAGCGATCGAGCTGGTACGCCGCCAAGCGGTTTGTCGACAGTGGAAGTGGTCGACGATCGCGAAGCAGCTGTCCGCGATCGCCGGTGCTCTGCGGGCCCTGCCACTGTACACGACGGAGCGTCGTGGGATCGTCCTGAGCGACGATCCGACGTGGCGGGCCGCGTACAAGGCTGCGCAGCGCTTCGAGAGGGAGAGCGACGCGCACCCGCACCCGCCCCTGACCCTGGCGCAGTACACCGCGGTCCAGAAGGGCCTGCGGCACGTGGCCCCTCTGGCGTCACTCTTCCTGGCGATGATGTGGACCTGCGCGGCGCGCGCGGGCGACATCTCGTCTCTCCGGGCAGCGGATGTGCGCCTGTCCGAGACGCCGGAGTCGGGNCACTAAGCTTCCAGATCTTCCGTATGCTGCAGGGCTCCAATGAAACCCGAAGAAGTACGCGAATTATGAAGTGCTGCCTCTGCCGGTGAGTAGGTGCAGCACAGAACACAATCATCTCGCTAGAACTCTGGATGCTTATGGGGAAACAGTTGCCCGCCTCGAAACGCCTTCTGTACCTAGGGTAGCGACTCATTATAGTAATCTGAATCTTCCTCACTGTCGATGCAGCGTCGTGTTCACTGCTTCCTTTCAAGACCGCTACTAGTATTACACCCGCAACACCGAGCGGCATCGCCACCGTCATGACGATACTGTGACGGTGGGGACAAGCAGGCGAAAGGAGGGAGGGGGGGGGGGGGTTGGACCTTGGTGCAGCAACGGCCCGCTTTGGGGACGGGCAGCCAGTTCCCCCACTCGCCGCGCCTCGCCTGCTCCCCGTTGAGGGGGGCTGCTGCCGAGGCCCGCCTGGAGTCGGCCGCGCGGTAGCCTTTCACAGACTCCGCGGGCTGGACGTGCACTCCCTGCCGTCGTGGAGTGCGGCCCCTCTGCCGTTGGTGTGCGCACAGGCGCGGTGCGGCGCTTGGCGTCCCAGGGCATGCCCGAGGCAGCGCTGATGCGCCTCACGGGCCACAAGCGGGTGGAGACGCTCCACCGCTACCTGGGCTATGGCCCCCAGCCTTCTCGCCCCTGCAGGGTCGCAGCCGCACCGGTCAGCGGCAAGGCGTCCGCGCACCGCCCGTGCCCGAGTACGCCGGCGTGAAGGCGCCGACCGCTAGGGACCTCCGCGTGGACGAGCGTGCGCTCTACGCGGAGATCCAGCGGCTCCAAGGCGTGGAGCACCCCACACAGCTCCCGCACCCCAGCCAGTGGCGCCTACATCTGAAGGATGTGACGCCACTCGACGTCGAGGCGGTCCGCAGGATGCCGACAGCGCACAGCGCCACTCAGGAGTTCCTGGCGCGCGCGCTGCGGTACATGGACCCCGACACCTTTGCCCTGGCGCACACGTCGCGCACCATCAAGTCGACCCAGCTGAGCGAGGAGGACATCAGCCGAGCGGTCGAGATGGGCAAGTTCGAGCCGTGCGAGGGCGACGGCGAGGAGGAGGCTGGGGGAGGAGGTGTTACGGGGCCCACGCTGCCCCTTGGCGTCCATGGCGTGAACGTGTTCGCGGTGCCCGAGATGAAGGGGCGTCGTCGGCTCATCACCGAGCCGCACCTGAACGCGGTCATCGCCAAGCACGAGGTGCCGCGTGTGGAGTACCCCACACGCCTGGGGCGTAGACAGTCGATGCGGCATGCGCGGTACATGCTGCAGATCGACTTCGAGGCGTTCTACGACGCCATCCCGCTGCCCGCTGACATGCGGAACAAGTTTGTGTTCCGCAAGGGTAAGCGGTACTTCCGCCTCCGGACCTTGCCCACCGGAGCGCGATGGAGTGTGGCCGTGGGGCAGGCCGTGACGTGGACGATTGTCGATGTCGACACGCCCGTCACGATCCACACCATGATCGACAACATCATGGTCGCTGCCCGCGAAGGGCAAGAGGGCGAGTTCGTTTCCGCGGTGCGGCGCATTCTGGCACGCATCCGCGAGGCAAACCTCCTCACCTCCCCGGACCGCGAGACGCTGGCTGCCAAGTCAGACGGTGAGCTCCTCGACATGGCGAGTGAGCCGAACACCTTCCTTGGCGAGGAGTACGCGTGGCACAACGGTGAACGCGTTGTGCGCAACTCCACCAAGACGGTCGCCAAGATGCGTCTCGCTGCGCAGGTGCAGCTCTTCACCTGCCGGTCCTTTGCCTCCCGAGTGTCCCTGCTCCTGTACGCGCTGCACACGACGCAGCTGAACCCCGCGCGCGCCTTTACGCTCCTCCGAGCGTACCGCGCGGTGTATCGGCTCGTCGTGCGTACGGCGAACTGGGACTCGCCGCTGGAGTACGTGGAAGCGCACGTCCTGCAGGCCATCCGCTCCTTTGAGGAGACCCTCACACGGAATGAGTGGTGGCCCATCGCGGACACTCGCGCGCCGACGTACGACGACGCATCCTACGACTATGTCGTGTACACGGATGCGTCGTACAGCGGGTGGGGTGCCATCGTGCAACGTCAACGCGATGGCTACACCACCGGGATGCAGCAACAGTGGGTCCATGACACCCACCACCACACAGGCGACAGCAGCGGGGCAGCACGAGGAGGGGGTGGACGTACCGCGGCCATCCCCCTCCTCCCTCCGACCGGGCACATCCGGGACAACGCCGTCGGGTTCTTCAATGCCCGACACTCTGCGCACGCGGAGCCGCGGGCTGCGAAGCTCGCGCTCGAGGAGATTGTGGCAGAGGGCGTGTCGGAGGGCACCCGCATCGCCTTGGTGACGGACCACTTCCCCATCGTCCACGCGCAGCGGCGCCTGAACGGGTACGGGGGAATCGGTCGTGGGTACGCACTCAACAAGCTGTTTGAGTATGCTTACGACCTGTGGTACCGTCACCGGATTGACGTTGTTTTCTTTTACGTGCAGGGGCCTGCCAACCCGGCAGACCACCTGTCACGTAACTTTGGGGAGTGGGACGGACGGGACTTTCAAGTCCACACGTCCGTCCTGTCTGGTATGGGCCTTCCCTCCCTCCGGTGCACGTTCTGCCCACTCTGCGAAAGCGCGAGTGGGTGGTACACGACCCGGACCATTGGGAGGGAGGTGCTCGACTAGACGCGAGCACTTTGGGGTTAATCCTCTCTCTCTGTCGGTGTTCCCTTGTGCCTTGGTCATGCCCTCGCCTTTCGAGGGTCAAGCCAACCACAACAACGAAACCGATGCCGCCTTGGCGGGTGAGGGTTTTCGCCCCTCAACATGGGGTCTGCAGCCGCGGAGGAGCGACGATGGAGCCCGACGGGGCAAAGCTCGCACTATGTTCTTCCATTCCCTCCTACCTCTCAATAGGTCGCCACAGCATTAGGGTTAGGGCTAGCCGATCCATTTTGCGCTTTACACAAAGAAGGATGTGGCATGACGGTTGTCCTTTGGTTGCTTGCTCCTGACTTCAGGAGCCTCCTCTCTCAACAGCAAGTAGCATGGGTTTGGTTGCCCCCAGTCATTGGTCAACCTAATCCCTGCTAATTGGTTTTAAGGGGAACCGTCATGTCATGTCCTTCTTTGTGTCAAGAACCATTTGGATCGGCGAACCCGAGCCCTAATGCTATGGCGACCTATTGAGAGGTAGGGGGGAAAAGAAGAACATAGTGCGAGCTTTGCCCCGTCGGGCTCCATCGTCGCTCCTCCGCGGCTGCAGACCCCATGTTGAGGGGCGAAAACCCTCACCCGCCAAGGCGGCATCGGTTTCGTTGTTGTGGTTGGCTTGACCCTCGAAAGGCGAGGGCATGACCAAGGCACAAGGGAACACCGACAGAGAGAGAGGATTAACCCCAAAGTGCTCGCGTCTAGTCGAGCACCTCCCTCCCAATGGTCCGGGTCGTGTACCACCCACTCGCGCTTTCGCAGAGTGGGCAGAACGTGCACCGGAGGGAGGGAAGGCCCATACCAGACAGGACGGACGTGTGGACTTGAAAGTCCCGTCCGTCCCACTCCCCAAAGTTACGTGACAGGTGGTCTGCCGGGTTGGCAGGCCCCTGCACGTAAAAGAAAACAACGTCAATCCGGTGACGGTGCCACAGGTCGTAGGTGTACTCAAACAGCTTGTTGAGTGCCATGTGAGAGGTGAAGCACACGAATGTGTCCATGTACCGTATCATGAAGCGGACCAAGGACCGGTGTCGGGCCAGCTGTCTCGACTTCATCGGTTCCACTCCGAATGCTCTTGCCATTCCCAGCTGCGGCCTGCTTGTGAGCGTGGCCATCAGCACGCTCGGCGAGTGCGGCGAGACCCACGGCACGGAGAAGGTGCACAAGATTATGCCTTCCCGTCCTTCCTCCTCACAATCCCCCCTGTGTATCCCTCTCTGTGACTCCCTTTCGCTCACCTCGTCTTTCCCTTTGTTCGCCATCTCTGCCTCGCTCGCCACAAGACTCATTCAACAGTTTTCTTGAATGCTTCCCCTTCCCACCTCCCGGCAGCGACACAGACAGCAGGGAGAGGAATGGATGGAGGCTAGACAGGCTCCATCTTCTTCCTTCCCCTTCGTGGGTCACCGTTGCTCAGACTCGCCTGGGCGATTATGCTGAGCAAGGGAGGAGTTCTCCAGAGCGACAGCAGGACGTCCACATCCACTGCTCCCCGCGTCCCCTCAACAATGCCCTCTGCTTTGTTGACTGCTGTCCGGCCCACTCTCTGCCTCTCTCTGTCTCCCTCACCTGCCCCTACTGTCCCCCCCCCGAAGTATATCAACGGTTGTTTCCCCTCCCCCGTCACAACTCCCACTCTTAAACCCTTCTCATTTCCCCACAATCTTTCACACAACCGCTTGGCCCTTGCCCACTCCCCACAGTCTACTCATCTCCCACTAAATCCCCCTTAAAACAGAGAAGATATCCTACACAATGCTGCCAGGCTGCTTCTACGTGCTGCTGGTACTTGGCTTTGCCATGAACCTCAACTTCAGCAACGTGAACCTCCTCCCCGAGCCGCTTGACATCAAGATTGGCTGGACCACCCTCACGCTGAGGAACTTCCAGCTCAACTCCCTCGATTTGCCGCCCACGTCGTTCAACTTCACGTCCGACATCATCGCCCTCGACCTGGATGGCACGGGCCACTTCAGCGCCACGGTGGACGTGAAGGTTCCCATCTTTGGCTGGCAGACTGCCCCGCTGGACGCGACGCTGTCCGGCAGCATCGACATCAACAAGGACTCGCCGGATACCTGCGCCAGCGACAGCGTCACCGTCGGCAAGTGCGACCTGAAGGCGACCTTCAAGCTGCTCGCTTGGGATGTGGACCTGCCGCTCTGCGATGTCATCGCACCTATTCTCACGTCCGCGCTGAACCCCGCGGAGCCGCCCCTTGAGGCGCTGCCGGCCCTCGCCAAGGGCGACACGTCCATCAAGAAGGGCAGCTACTTCAACTCCATCATCACCAAGGTCGCTCTCGGCAACCTGCTCGGTGCCAAGGGCTGGGCGAAGTGGGCCTCCGACACGGCGCTGCACTTCAGCTACGACATCCTGTTCCCCATCAGCGCAAACGTGGACACCCGCAGGTGGTCCGCCACCACCGGTGCCCGCCTTCTCGGCCGCCTCATTCTGAGCCTCTGGGGCAGCATCAAGTCGACGTACAACCTGCCGAACATCGACCACTACGTCTCGGGTGCCATCACCAACGCTGCCGGCGGAAACGTGAGCATCTCCTTCAGCTCCGCCGACGGCTTCTTCGCCGACCTCGTGAACAACAACGCGTCCCTGTACTTCTCCACGTACATTCCGCGGTCGGCCGGCCTCGACTTCGACCTCGTCGCGCAGGGCCACCAGTGCTCGCTCTTCGGCCTTGTCTGCTCCCTCCCCGCCACCAACGGGCTTGAGTTGATGAACACGCGCTTCACCGGCCTTGGCGACGCCGACGCCATCTTCAGCAATCTCCTGTCGAACACCACCGAGGTGCTGCTCAACCGCATCGTCACGGATGTCCTCACGGTGAAGTCGCTGAAGGTTGGCCAGCGCCGCATCCTCAGCCCCATTTAATCCACCGCGGCTCCCGCACACTAAAGTAGCTTGTTATCTCCTCCTCTCCCCCCCTCGTGCATGCCCTACACTCGCGCGCACGAAACCTCCCCTTCCCCTCTTTTCGCTTATGTATGTTAACATTACCATCTCTTTCTCGTGTTTGGGAACCAGCCTCTCTCCCCCCCCCCCCATCCCCTCCCTTCCCTTCCCTCCCTTCCCACTGCGGTTTCCGCAGAGCACCGGTCGTTGGCACCGTCTCTCTCTCTCTCGCGGGCAATATATACGTGTGTGTGTGCTCCCCCCTTTCCAACCTGACACCTTTCCCCCTCCCCCCTCGCTCTGACCCATCGCACATTGTGTCCCCCCCCCTCCCTTAATAGCCATTTCCCCTCAACATTTATTGTTTCAGTCATACTTTATCGAGACCTTTCAAGCTCGGCGACGGTGGCGCTGCTCGTGCCGAGGGAGCTACCTCGAGTCTCTTTCCCTCCCCTCCCCCTCCCCTCCGATGGCCGTGCTGAACTCCACGACCCCTTGTGTAGAGCAAGGAAGCCCAGTCGTTCTTCTTTTGGCCCATCGAGCACCTTTCCTTCTCTCCCTCCCTTTCCCCGTGTCTTCCGCCTCCTTTCTCGATTCTCTCTTTACTGTGGCCCTCCTCCGCTTGTTGCTTCCCTGCACCGGGGGGTGCTCCCCCTCGCACCGCAGCAACCCTCCTTTGGGGCCATCTCTCGTCTCACACCTGCGACACTTACCGTGGTGATGGTGCCCATCTCGGTGCGCGTGTGGCCCACCACAGCCGACCGCGTATGTGATGGGCGGCGATGCATATCAACAACGGAGCGCCTGTCCCAGTCTACTTTACGTTCTCCTTACTTTCTCATGACGACAAGGCGAAACACTGCGTGAGCGTGGCCGGAGCTGCTCGCCTTGCCATGCCCAATGTGTTTCTCCTTGTCATCAACATCCTCGTGTTTCGCTATTCCTCATCCGAGCCACCCATGACGCTCCCTTGCCGGCGCCTGTGTTCTCCTCCCCCCGATGCGAATGCGACAGGACGGAGCGTTTCGCTGTGTCACTGCTCCCATCTGTGACCACTTCGCTCGGCCTGGCGCGCACCGCGTCGGGTTTCGGTGTGAGCTCCGCACGAAGGAACCGCAGTGCACTCCATCCGCTCCCCCCCCCCCAAAGCGTACGGGGCGGATAGTTGGACACTGTTTGGTTTCGTCAGGGGAAGACAGGGCCAGAGATAGGGTGCGTGCACCTGTCCCCTGTGCTTACGTGGCGCCTCCTCTCCTTCTTACCCTTTTTGTGCGAAGGCAATGACACAGGAAACTGGTGGGAAAACAACAAACATGGGCATTGTGAGCGGGGGCTGGAGTCGCGGCAAATACGTACGATCGGAATCGGTGTGGACAACCGTCATGTCTGTTTGGTAGCGCGCAAAGGGGATGCATATCCCGTCTCTCTCTCACTGTCCCATTCCTCCTCCTCCTTTCTCCCCACCCACCACCACCGCCCACTCAAGCAGTAGGGGGGCAGAAGTCAAAGCAGAGCCCACACGAGGCAATATCGTCCTCCTTTCTCTTCAACAATGGACTTCCTCAGTGGCTGTGCGATGTGTTGCGCTTTCATTGGCTCCTTCTACGTGTGGCCGAGGGACCGCAGGTTTCTCATGACGGCCTTGACCAACCTCCGCACGGCGGCTCTGGACGACGACATCTACGTGAACCGCAACTCGGACGCGACTATTGTGCGGCGTAGCGCCTCGTTTGCCGGCGTCACGGCGGCCAGTGTTTGGTTTCTGTGGCGTGACGCGCGGGCTCTCGCTGCTGCTGCAGGTGATGGCCACCACTCCCCACTGTTCGATGTGGATGGCAGACAAGTCGCCACTTCCGTTCTCTCGATCGTTGCGCTGTTTGCCGGCCACATCATCGAACGCGGGCGGTCGCTGTGGGCTGAGCTGCCGACCACGCGCTCAGAGACCCTCCTCTTCCTCCGCGACATTGTCCTGTGCCCCATTGGGGAGGAGATCTTCTTCCGCGGTGTCCTTTTTGTGGTGCTGCGTCGCAGGAGTGAGCCGGTGCGGGTGCTTCTCGCTGCCCTCATGTTCGCCCTCTCGCACACCCACCACGTCGTGACGTGGGCTGCGGATGCGTATCGCCGGCGTCAATCCAGACCCGCGCAAAGTGCCGAATCGGAGGAGAGCGACACGGAGGCAGAGCTGTTGTGCGCGACCGAGCGCGATTCCTCTGCTGACGCGGATGACTCGTGCCTGGTTCGTGCGTCGTGGCGGGCTGCGGGCCGCCTTACCATGGGGGTGGTCCTCGTCACAGGCGTGTTTGGCCTGCTGAGTGGCTACTACTACAGCCGAGTGTGCAAGGGCAACGTCGTGGCGATCAGCGCCGTCCACGCCCTATGTAACTTCCTCGGCCCTCCCACTTTCCAGTGCTTCCGTCCATCCGGGGGTACAACGAGAAACACTAGGGCGACGGCGTGGCGCACGGTGGCCGCCGTCGGCTACGTAGTGGGAGCTCTCGCGTGGCTCTCCGCGGTGTGTGTCTGGCGGTGAAACACTCCACGAACCTCTGACAACTGAGAAAGGAGCCACTCCATATCGTCCTTCGCCCGACCCCTCGCGCTTCCGTCTTCAGCTCCGCACCCCGTGCGATCCTCGGCGCGATCATGCGCTCATCATGGCACCTCCATCCTCCTTCCCTTTCCTACTCTCCCCATGCCAAGTTCCTCTAGAACCGTTTCTCCCACCACCTTCTCCTTCTCCTCTTTCTCCGTCCCTCGGGCACCATATCGAAGGCGTGAGACAGCGTGTGTGTGTGCGTGCGAGTTATCAGGATGGACCAGGCAAAGGGCTTCGACCCCATCGTGGTCGTGTGCAAGGACCTCTCGGAGATGGCAGCGAAGGCGCGAGAGGATATTCTGGCAATTATTGCTCGGGCCGCCCCGCAGAAGAAGGTGTCGCTCGCTCTGTCCGGAGGGTCGACACCGAAGATGCTGTACGAGACGCTCCACGAGCATGACCTGAAGCTCCTGCGCGACGAGAAGCGCGTCCTCTTCTTCATGGGAGACGACCGCCTGTACCCGTTCGACAATGGGCAGTCGAACTTCCACATGTCGACCACGACGCTGCTGCGCGACGTGCCGGCGGACTGCATCCTTCCTATCGACGTGAGCGCTGCTCTGGCGACGTCGGAGAGCTTTGAGAATGGCGAGGCCGGTGCCCGCATCGTCGCCAAGGACTACGAGGAGAAGCTTCTCAGCCACCTAGAGACGACGGTCGTGGACGGCGTCAAGGTGCCTGTTGCTGACATTGTCCTCCTCGGCTTTGGGTCGGATGGCCACACCGCGTCTGTGTTCCCCGGCTCCATTGCGGCTTCTGACAGCAGTGCGGCGGTGAGTGTGAGCTTCCCGAGCCCCACGATGAACCCCAAGGTGTGGCGCGTCACCATGACCCCGCTCGCCATCTGTCAGGCCCGGCACGTGATTGTCCTTGCCGCTGGCGCTGATAAGCGGTGGGTAGTGGATGGCATCATGAGCACGCAGGCACCAGCCGGGGACCGCTGTCCTGTCGCCCGTTTTCTGAGGAACTGCAAGGGGCAGGTGCACTTTGTCCTTGACCGCGACTGCGCTGGTAAAGCTGCCCCGTAGCGCTGAGCCAGCAACAATATACATACATACACCAGCTCCCCACCCCTCTCTCCTCACCCCCTTTTATACTCCCACGTGCTGCTGGTGCCGTTGTGGGCAGCGGCCATTGTTGGCCCTATCATTATTCTCAGCGTTGCCCTCCACCCGCCAGGGATGTGAGCCGACCTGAGCCCGCTCTGGCGTTCTGAGCTTCGTGGACGCGCAGCTTGCGCTGTGCTCCACTTGCCGGATTTCGCTGGGATACGTCAAGCGACGTGACAAAAGCACATACCCAATCGTCTACTCTACCCCCCTCCAAGTAAAGAAGATTCATGCCATGCTGTTTCCACAGATCAGCGGACGATGAGGCAATGCCGTCATGTTTGCTGCCGTCGCGCTGACAACACCCTGACGCGTCAGAGAAATGTACCCACTCCCCCCTCCATTACACCACCGTCGAGCGCGTTGGTTCGCTGCACCTCTCTCTGGAACTCTCTCCTCTCCTCTTTCCGTTTTCACTCTCCTCCCCCCTCCCATGACGGCTACGGGTCCACTTGGAAAGCACCAACGACGCCCGTTACAGTCTCTGTTTCCCTGTCATATATATGTCCTCACCATCTACGTACCAATCGCCGGTCGGGCCCGAGCCCACCTTGAACGAGATCGCGCGGCACATCATCTCGTCTGGTAAGCCCAACCGGCTGGTGATTAAAGTTGGCTCCGCGCTTCTGGTCGAGGACATGAAGATCTCCACCTCCCGCATTGACGCTCTCTGCCGCCTAATCGCCGACCTGTCTGCCAAGTACGAGGTGATCCTGGTGACCTCTGGTGCCGTTGCCACCGGGAGCACCGAGGTCCCCCTCGACAAGTCGACGATGCCGCGTAAGCAGGCGCTGGCCGCTGTGGGACAGCCGCTGCTTATGCACATGTATCACGAGGAGTTCAAAAAGTACAACTTAGCGTGCGCACAGCTTCTTGTGGAGTCGCAGGACTTCGACTCGCGCAGGCGCACGCGGAACGCGGGGAACGTGTTGGAGGCCCTGCTTGAGCATAGGATTGTGCCTGTTATCAACGAGAATGACGCGGTGGCAACAGCAGAGATCGCCTTTGGTGACAACGATCAAATGTCCGCCCACGTCGCTGTCCACTTTGACGCGAGCCTCCTCGTCATCCTGAGCGACATTGACGGCTACTACGACTCCAACCCAAAGACAAACCCCAACGCGCAACTGCGCCGCGTTGTCCATGAGCTCACCAGGGAGGAGCTCGACGCCCCGGCCACGCCAAACAACTTCTACGCCACGGGAGGGATAGTCACCAAGCTCAAGGCAGGACAGTTCATCATGGAGAACAATCGCAAGATGCTTCTCACGAATGGCTACAAGCTCGACGCCGTTCGCGACTACCTGTTGCACAACGTGCGAGATATCGGCACCATGTTTGTGGGCAAGCACGAAGCACACTAGCCCTGGTGTCTGTGCCTTGCTGCTTCCTCACTCCTATGTTTTGTGTGTTTTGTCTCCTCCTCTCTCTCTCTCTCTCCGGCGTGCTGCGACGTGTCGTGCTCACGGACGGCACAAGAGNACGCCCCGGCCACGCCAAACAACTTCTACGCCACGGGAGGGATAGTCACCAAGCTCAAGGCAGGACAGTTCATCATGGAGAACAATCGCAAGATGCTTCTCACGAATGGCTACAAGCTCGACGCCGTTCGCGACTACCTGTTGCACAACGTGCGAGATATCGGCACCATGTTTGTGGGCAAGCACGAAGCACACTAGCCTTGGTGTCTGTGCCTTGCTGCTTCCTCACTCCTATGTTTTGTGTGTTTTGTCTCCTCCTCTCTCTCTCTCTCCGGCGCACTGCGACGCGTCGTGCTCACGGACGGCCCAAGAGGCCCAAGCACCTTCCGCCCAAACATGGTGCACTCGACTGAAGGCCTGCGCACTCCCCACAGCGCCATTAAAGTGTCCCCCTCATACACCACGAGAGGGATCGGTAGCCGCGGCAAAGGGACGGGTGCGAGCAAGCAGCAGCTGCACGCCTTTCGGGGGGAAACTAAAAGAAACTCTGCTCGGATGATGAGTATGGTTGAATGAGATCATTGCTGCGCGTAAGTGTTGGGAAGAGTTTGCGATGCCCTCGCTCCCCAGCCTAGCTCATTGTCGCACCCACTGACATTGCCCCGATGGGATAGCGTACGGAGGACGGTCCCATCAGATCACGCTGCTCCCTCACTCTTCCCGTGCCTTACTCGTGCTTGCGTGTTTGTCGATTCCCACACACGAGTCAGCTGGTTAGCGGCGCTCTACTCCTTTCCCTCGCCCCATCGCCTGCACAGTCGAGCCCGTCATTCCCTCTCCCTCTCTGTTCCTCTCCGGCTCCCTGTGTCCTCCCCTCTCCGGCCCTCTGTCACCGATGACGTCCCAGTACTACATCGAGAACGAGACGGGACCTCTCGCCCGCAGAGCCAGGCGCTTTGCGTGAGCTGGCCCAGTCGGGTGGACCCCCAACCAGGCAGCTACTGCCGCACGAGACGTGAACACCTTCAAACCCTATGACATTGACACACCGTACACCGGCGGCACGGTCAAGGCGCTCTTCATTGGCATTAACTATACCGGCACCAAGAACGAACTCGCCGGGGTGTGTGAACGATGTCCGGACCATCCTGTCCATGCTCGAAGCAGTCGACTTCCCCACCCAGGAAGCCGCCGTCTTGGTGGATGACAAGACGTTCCCCCAACGTATCCGATACGCCGTCGCGAGCAAACATCATTCGATACATGTCATGGCTGGTGGGAGGGGCNAGCAGCACATGTCGATGTGTTGCGTGAATGTAGAAACGGAATGGGTTTACTCTCCTGCTGCTGTGCGGTGGCATCGAGGCTAGCCCCGGGTCCAATGGTGCGGTGCACTCGGTGGAACACACGTGGATTGCCGGCCGAAAAGAAGCTCTCTCCACAGCGAAGATGGTGGACCTGGACGAGCGACAGATACTTCCATCTCTCTCTCCTCCTGGGAAACACATCTCTACGAGGGGGAACAGCACGGCACCTTGTGCAGCAACTACACCTGTTTCTGACAGCTTGAAATGCCCACGGAGGAGGCGCGGCGGTGTTGGTTCACAACACCCTATCGACCCTTGACCCCCAAGATATGGCGGGACACGGCCTAGAAGCTTACACCATCAAAGCACCGTTCCCCGACAACGCAGACGCTAGGTTCACGTCGGGATACCTCCCCCACGACATCCGAAGTGACAGACAACTCCCTGGAGCAGCTCAATCCCTGCAGATAGCGACCAAGATGTGAGTTCTCTGCCGGCGACGTCATCCTGTTCAGCGGGTGCGCCGATGACGGAACCAGTGCGGACGTGAAGGACGCAAAAGGGGCAGGCGGCGCAGCCACCGCCGCGTTCACTTGGTGCGTCGAGAACGAGCACGGCGCCAACTACCTCGACGTTATCGTCAAGACGCGGTT
>JASAOB010002482.1:0-13596 GCA_030849825.1 Herpetomonas tarakana | reverse complement strand
CGCCATCCCGCCCCACAACCAACCCCCCCCCACCCCCCCCCGGGCCCCCCCCCCCCCCCCCCCCCCCCCCCACCACCACCACCACAACCACAACCACAACCACAACCCACCACCACCACCCTCTCTTCTTGGCTTCCATACTCTCTCTCTCCTCTCTCTGCTGCGCATAAGTAAAGATAAGAGATTCGGCCATATCGGCCCTCGGATAATAAACTTTTTGGTGGCGCCATCTAATCCATTTGCCCGTTTCATGGTCTTTGCATTTCCGAAGAAGCACGGTGCTTCGCGCCTGGCGTGTGAACGAACAGGTGGCATGTGCTGTGGCAAAACAGTAAAAACCCTGTTGTCAACAGGGAGTCATCTTGCCCGCCTTCAGAGAAAGAGAGATGAGAAGGATAAAAGAACACACGCACACGCACGCGTACACGTGCACCGCTCCTGTTAGGGTTGAGAGAGCGGAAGAGGGAAACAAACACGAAGGAGGAGGAGAGCATGCCGAAACCGGCCAGTCAAGGCGAGTGAAAGAGAGGGAGAGGGAACTGCCGGCTACAAAGCGCGAGCACTGGTCCTTAAATGATGCGAGAAGACGCGGTGATGAAGAGAGGAAAAGGAGGAGGGGGAGGGGGAAGCGATCACGCACAAGAAACACGAAAGGGGGAAGGGAGGGGGGAAGGGGCTAGTCAGTCGGTTGGGCTTAGCACCAAGTTAAATAGGAAGACTGAGATCAATCCTCACCCCAAGTGGAGAAGTACTCCGTCATGTTATACACACTGATTGGCCCGTCCCCCCCCCCCCCACATCCTCCATCCTCCTCCCCTCCCCCTGTGGTGCTGACATGTCGGCACGTGCGAGTCACCTTCCTCCCTTCCCCCCTCTTGATATCGGTCGCAGAGAGTTCGCTGGTACGCGCGGTTGGAGCACCGCATGAAACGCTCGTGGACACCTCTGCAGAGAGAATGATGCGTGGGAAGAAAGGAGGGGAAGAAGAAGAAAAATTCAACAAATGGCTGATACTTGCGGTGTACAAGTGATCAGCGAAAGTAGTGGGGAGGGAGGGGGGGGGAGTGGAGCAAGGGTGTTGCTGGCACTATACGTTTTGCCGTAGGTCACCCCTGCACGCTAGTTGTTTCGGTTTTTTTGCTTTGTTTGTATTTTCTTTAGTCATCTTATGGGTGTGGAGGGTGTGTTTGTCTGTGTGCATGCACACGCTCCAATGGGCGACAAGGGCGTCTTGTCCCCAACGCGGCGGATGGAACAAGTGCTCCACACATCTCCTCACCAGACTGGAGCCGTCGCAAGAGGAAGAGTGTTGGTCAAGGGAGAAGGAATGTTAAACACGCGAGCACACTCACAGAGGAAGAGCATCTATATAGTGGTGAAAAGAGGAGAACGACTCCCAACTTCTTGTTCGCTTCTTTGGTTCCTTCTGAGTGTGTGTGTGTGTGTGTGTGTTGGGATATCAACTCAAGGTAGCACAACGGCAACATTTAGATCCTACTGATGCATCGATTGATTAACTATTGCTATAGAGGGGGTCTTGTGCACTTAGCGCACTGCAAGAGGACGTGTCGCAGCCCGTACCTTGCCAGAAGGGGGGGGGGTAACAACAGAAGACATGGCAAACCTTTGGTAGAGGAACGTCCGGGAGAAGAGAGAGGAGAGCAGAGAAAAGGAAAATGGCTCCGACTTAGTCGCCCTCCCCCATCCTCCCAGCTTTTACCTTCAAGTCAAGCACTTCCGGTGCCAGAATCAGGCCAAAGCTCAAATCGAGCGCGTCGGCAGTAGCCTGCGGGTTGCTCGTTGGCCGTCCGCTGGTCAGTGTGGTGAACTCTCGGAGAAAGGGAGGAAGGAAGAAGAGGAGGACGCTCGTTCCCTTTCAAAGGGAAAAGGCGGGTGGGTGAGAGGGGGGCGTGGGAAGGGGCCGGCAGCGCTCGTGGCGCTTCCCCATCACACAGTGCGCATAGGTGGTGCCCCTGTCGTGCCTCCACTCTCCTCCCTCCCCTCCCCCTCTTTAGCTGATGGGCTGCTTTGGTTTGATGGTGGCGCCGAGGCCAAAGCGGCGCTTGAGCTCCTCACGGATCATGCGCGGCTCATCGTTGTCTTTGCTCTTCAACACAGTGCGATTCTCCACGGCACGGCGGCCCAGGTAGTGCACCGTCTCGCGGACTGGTCCGTACGGGACGTACTTGAAGACATTGAAGCCCGCCCTGGCGAGCGGGATGGTGAGGTTATCACGCATGCCAAAGAGCTGGCCAAAGGCCACCTGGTTCTGCACCGCGGGCTTGGCGAAGACAGCGCTGGTGATGTGCACCAGCGACTTGCGGTTGTGTGTCCCGAAGAAGGCCTCGTGTGCCTTGTCCGGTGTCGTCTCAAAGGCCTCGATGATGCGGTCGGCGGCGCTGTTGTAGCACGTGTTGGTTTCCTCGTAGGTGGGCCAGATGGGACTCGTGTAGTTGTACTTCGCCGCTGTCCTCCGCTCCTGCTCAATGTACGCCCCCCGCACAATCTTGCCGCCCCACAAGAAGTCCATCACGGAGGCTCGGAAAAGATCGTTGGCGATGCGGTCCTCGGCGTAGGTGAGGTAGCACTGGTACGTGTTGTACACCACAGGCAGCTCCTTGTTGTAGATGCGCTGCAGGTGCACCACAATGGAGTCGATGGCGAGCTGGTAAAAGGTCTGCTCGGCGTCAATGAGCATGCGCACGTTCATGGTCTTGGCGGTGGCGGCAATGTTGCTCAGGCGCCCCACTACGGCCCCCCACATCTCCCGTTCCTGCTTTGTCATGCGCGGGAGCTTGTCGACGAGGATCTCCTGGAGAGGCGTGGGGTGGATGGCGGTGGCGGCCTCGGTCATCACCTCCTTGTAGCGGAAGTAGCTGACACGTCCTTTGTGGCTCGGGTCCAGCGCCTCGACAATGCTCTTCAGCTCGTCCTCGCTGACGACTTGGCCAGAGGCCAGCTCCTTGAAGCCCGCACGGAGTTGCTCGTAGGTGATGGTCGCCTCGTGCTTTTTGTGGATGCCCATGACGACGCGGCACTCCTCCAGCTTGGGCGTCTCCTCCTTTGTAAAGTGCTTCACCCAGTTCTGGTGGATCGACATGAGAATGGCCGAGACGCGCGCCAGCAGCTGGGGGTCTGACATGCCAGTCACCTTGACGGCTGACACGCCGGCAACGCCGACGGGGCTGTGCAGCGAGGAGTGCATGATGCACATCATGTAGAGCTTCATGTTTTCGTCAAAGACGTTCTCGTCCATGTTGTACTTGATGTCGGTGCGGTTGACGAGGCTAGCCATGGAAACGTCGGGGGCGTCAGGGGATCCGGGACCGGGGGCGAAGCTCTCGTCGGGGTCCGCCTCGGCGGCGTAGTCGAGGACGGCACCAATGTGGTCGCGGTGCAGCTCGTCGATGGAGCTCCTCACCTCCTGGTCGTTCTCGCCGGCGCAAAAGTAGCCGTAGACGGTGTGCTTCACCAGGACATCGTAGGTGAGTTTCTTGCCAATGACCTTTTCGCACATCTTCATCAGCTGCACTGAGTTCTTCGCAACATAGTCGATGCTGCAGACCTTGAGGACGGCGAGGGCTTTGATCAGGTACCACGTCGAGCGGCGCTGGTAGGAGGTGTTGTCGTCGAACTGCACCTTGGCCAGAGGGGGTCTGGGATTCGGCTGCTTCACCGTCGCCATCTGCTGGGTGAGCGTGAAGCCAAGGCCGGCGAGCAGGGGTACGGCGGGGCGTCCCTGCGTGGGCAGAGCGAAACGACGCATTTCTCTAAGGGTACAGAGAGGAGCACGGCACAAATCCACGCTAGGGATAGGAGATGGATAGAGGAGGGGAAGTGAGTTGTTGCTCGCGCGAAGAAAAAGGAGAAAGGAGGAGGATGCTACTATCTTCAGAGTTCAATCGTTAAGGGAGGGATGGAGCGGGGGGGGGGGGAGAGAGGAGGGAGATGGGAAGGGGAAGATTACGATTGCCAAGCTTTCCTACGGCTACGGTGAGAAGGCGGCAGAGATCGGAGGAAGAAGAAACACAAGTATTTCTGGAGAGCCACGCGGGGGGAGGGGGGGAATGTGTATCTTTGGAGAGCGACGGCGCGAGCTCCACCCATGCGCTTCTTCCCCCTCCCCTCACCGCTCTTCCATCATTGATCGTGCGCGTGCGAGATAGCACCCTCGCTCACGGGGTGGTCGGAAGCATGTTCCCCCGTCCCCGCCCCCGCCCCCCTCCCCCAATGATCCTGTGGTGCGCGCGTGTTGGTGCTTGCGCTGACTATCGTTCACATGTACGGTGTGTTCAAGGAAAGGGATCCTCTTGCCGGTGCTGCCCACGCACCGCACCAAGTGGCACGTGGGCAGCCGAGTTCGATGCAGAGAGAAGAGAGGATAAGATGGAAGGGAAAGGGAGAAATATGGTGACGGTTGTCAGAACGGAAAGAAGAGAAATAGAGGAGTCAAGGGGTTTGCGAAGGAGATGGCCGAGGTCTCCTAACGCGCGGCGGTGGTGCGTCTGTCCACTACCACAACACACATACCTCAACGCAAAGCATGATGACGAAGAAATAAAGTTCCATAGGAAGTCGAACGAAACACGTGACAATATAGAGAGGAAAATAGGGGAGGAATATAGCGTCCAAGGATTGGGAGAAAACATTTGGATGAACATGGCTGACGAAGGGCATGGCAACGATTCGAAAGCTGTGTGAGCGTGTGTTGGTGCATGCATACATGGTGGCGAAGCAAGCGAAAAGGGTGAGAGAAGCGAGAAGCAGGGTCAGTAACGGCGACCCGTGTCCACCCGAACGCATTTGCGAGGAAGGACGGAACAAGAAGGGACTCGTTGGCACAAAGAAGCGGAGTGTGTGGCTGTGCAGTAAGAGAAGTGTACAGAGAGTGGCTGCAAGGAAAGCCACAAAGCTAGTGCCGTTATTTTCCTACTTCTTTTTTTTTTAGGGGGGGGGGAGAACATCCCGAGAGGACTCCTTTGCCCTCAGCACCCGTGTGTGAGTGAGAAGTCTGCCTCAGTTCATCACAAGTTGATATACATTGCCCAGATCGTCCCCGCACACTAGGCAGTTGCTCATGTCCGAGGTCGCAGCAGCGTACACGCTGGAGCGCAGTCGCATGTCCATGGCGACGCCGTCGTCGGGTGACTCCAGGTCAAGGACAAGCATTTCACTATGTGTGTTGAACGCAAAGATTAGATTCTTGTACATGAGCGGCCCAAAAATCGCCGTCGTCCACAAGCAGGCATCGACCACGGCGGAGCTCGCCAACGGGCACGCCAAGCTCGCGTCATAGTCGCCCACAGGGGAGAAGTCCTCAGTGCGCCAGACAATGACCTTGCGCTCGCAGCAGGTGAGGATGTAGTCGTCGTTGCTGCTGAATGCTGTTTGCCAGACGAGTGTCTCGTGGCCGTTAAGCTGCATGCACAAGCTGAGATTGGCCGCCTGCGCCACGTACGCGTGCTCGTCACAGCTGCGCGAGAAGACGACAAGGCCGTTGCGGGTGTGTTGAGTCGCAACGGACACAATGACGCCCGACTCCGCGTTGGGAAGCTCCGGAATGGTCGCACGGAGACGTCCTTTGGGGAAAGATAACTTGCGCGTGATGTTGTCCTGGCAGCCGGTGAACACGTGCTTGCCGTCGAAGGCGAAGGCCACAGCCGTCACAATACCGGGGTGCTCGACGCTGTGGCACTCCAGTCCAACAGTGCAGTCCCACACCACGAGCAGTTTGTCACGTGACACTGTCGCGATATACTTGCGATCCGGAGAGAACGCGATCCCGAGAAGCGAGTCGCCGTGCCCCGTCAACCGCCGCACCTCCTTGCCTTGGTTCGTGTAGATGTGGGCGACACAGTCATGGCGATGCGACACAGCATAGAGGCGCGGGTCCGCTGACATGGCCAAACACTTGATGCGCTCCGACTGACCCGTGAGCGATCTCACGCGCACATCACGCAGATGTCTCGGCCATTTTTGCTCCCCCTCACACACCTCAGTGGGACCACCGCTTATGAGTTTGGCACTCGCCGACAATGCCTGCTCCCCATTCGACAACTCACCAGGTGTGTCCACTGCTGAGACAGCGGCCCCGTCAACGACGGACGGATTGCTTGTCGCAGAAAGACCCATCTCCTCTCCGCTGCCGCCCACGTCCAGGTCGAACTCCGGGCCCAAGCAATTGCTCCCGCTGAGGTGGGCGAAGAAGCTGACAAATTGATCGGCGGTGAGGCTGCCCTCGGCGGTTCTGGTGGCCGCGCTCAGCGTCGTCTCGATGGACTCGTGCTCGCTATCGGGGAAGACCCGCCTGACAATCTCCCTAATGGCAACGGTGCCCTCTTTCCTTGTGTTCACGGCTTCAAAGATGCGGCGGAGGTAGTAGACCATCGGTTCCTCCTCCTGCCTCTCCAGGAAGCGGCCTAGTTGAATGGGGATGTCGTTGAACTTGGAGCTAAGGCGCCGCGTGCGTGCACTCAGGCTGTTGCGGGTGGAGATCGCGCTGACCTCTGTGTCACGGCTCTGTGGCATGTAGTCGTCAGAGCGGTTGATGGATATGCTCGAGCGCGACTGCCTCTCCCTGCTGATGCGCTCGAGAACGCTGATAGAGGCTGACTTGCGGTGTGGCACGGCGTGCGGAGGGGGCTCGTGCGAAGGAGATCCCTGATTGCCCTGCAAAGGATCGTCATCCTTCGCCCACGTCACGGAGGAGGTGGTGTTGTACCACGCCCTGGGATTGTAGCCTGTGAACGGGCCCTCGCCACCAACGCTGAGATTCGTGGAGCACGGGCTGCTGGTCCGCGACATCTGCTGATCTGGTTTGGATGGGCACTCGCAAAGAGTGGGCCCCGTCTCGTGCGGCGTGGGCGTGGGTTCCGGAGCCCTATCCTCTATCAGCGCAGCCGTCCCTAGCTGGGGCGCAACCCGGGCCACCTCATGATTCGCAGATGGCACAGACACAAAGCTGGGTGCTTGTGCAGCCCCCTGCCGCGATGTGCACACACCCATCCCACGTGCTCCCGTCAAAGAGCCAGCACTATGTTCGCACACACACACACACAAGGATGACAACGAAGGCAGATCCTCGCCTCTGTCCACTTCTGTTTGTTCTGGTGCTTTTCTCTCTGTGGCAGCGAGCCCCCCGCGCGATGAGCCGCCAGTACGAAAGAAGTTGCAAAGAAATGGAGAGGAAAAAGAGAAGGAAGGTGAGGCAAACGAGCGAAGAAGCAGACACCCAAATGGCTAAATGGGAAGAGGGTTCTGCCCTGTTGCTGGCTACGCGAGACAATCCGAGGGAAGGAAGGACAGGAACGCAGGCAGCACATTCAAAGGAGAGAGAGAGAGAGAGACGGAGCAGGAGGGAAGGGACGCTACGCCACAGCTTCCTCCATAAACGCGCGCAAAGTGTCAGGTCCCTGCCTTTTTCCATCGTTCTTTGAGTTCGCGTTGTGAAGTGTGCGTGGGGGGTATGTGCGTGCAGTGGGCTCCCAGCCGAGAGGGGGGGAGGGGAGAAAGCATCACGCGGCATCCAACGAGATGCATCGCGTGTGGTGGTCGCCAAAGAGAATCAAGTCGTAGCCCGCCCCGGTGCGAGTGAGCAGCACCGTTGGGTCGCCAGTGGACAGCCGGGCCTCCTCTCCAGGCAACGTGAAGCACGCCCCAGCCCTGGCAGTGTTGGCGCAGCGGCAGAAGTTACCAGGCTCTGAAACAACAGCCACCAGATCGCCGCACCACGACACCTTCACGCGGCCGTCATAATTCATGCGAGCCGCACCGCACACCACCGAAACTGGCTCCTGCGCGTTGGCAAAGTACCTGAGGTCCCACACACACACCTCACCAGTGGACGAAACGGAGGCAAAGTGGCACTCGTGCGTTGAGAGTTGATGCAGGGAGATGACGCTCGCCCCATGGTGTCGCGGGGTGCGGTCCAGCGACCCGCCGTAGGGCCCGCCGCCGCTGCGGCACACCTGGATCGTGCCACTCCGCATCCCGGCGAGCAAAAAGCGTGGCTCGCCGTCTGCGGCACAGACGCCGCCAACGGCCCCCAACGCCGTGACCCGCGCCGTCTTTGGGAACCGGCGAAGTTGCCGAGCTCCCCAGCGCCTGGCACCATCGGTGTTGTCTTCGAACCGTACCTCCACCACATCACGCTCAGAGCTCACCGCCAGGCCAACGGAAGACAAGAACGGAGACGATTGCGAGAGCGGGCGGGGCCGTGCGCGGAACGGCGCCGTGCCATGACCCTGCGTGACACACCAGCAGTGATATGGCAGCTCCGCGACAGGGCACGCAATCGCTGCCGCAACACGACGGACGCCATCGCTGTCGGGGGGCAGACGCTGTTGCGGCAGTGGCACAAGCGCCACTTGGTGCGACGACACCAACGCGACGGCGCCGCTCACGTCACTCGACGACGACCCCTCGCCGTACCCGGGTAGGCAAGCAAGCCCGATCGTGCGAGAATCCGAGGCTCGACCTGCCAACGGAACCTCGGCAACAACCTTCTTGACCAGAACACCCCCAGCACCAGCACCAGCACCAGTACCAGCACCAGCACCAGCACCAGCACCGTCAGCGTCAGCGGATACCCGACGAGACCACACGCTCAAACTTTGGTCGCCGTCATCGAAGCCCCACACTGTTCCCCACATGTCCGCGGTCGCCGCGCTGCACTGGCGCCGCCCATCCGGCGTGGCCCAGGAGACATCGGCCGTGCACCGGAAGCCGACGGGGGAGGTTGCTCCTCGCACCCAGGAATGCAAATCAATCTTGCGCTGCAGTCGCGGAAGGGCATCGAGTGGCCTAGGTGGAGGAGGGGGTGGTGCCGCGGAGAGGCCGCCAAGACGGCCAAGAATGTCCACCGGTCCCCCATCCGTGCAGCCCGACGGCGCGGACACCCGCACTTCCCCTCCCTCCACCCGGTCAAAGACGAACACGCCGCTCACCGAAGCGTCCGGCAGCCGTACTTCGCGCCACCCGTTGGCGGGTGTGGGAGTTTTGAGCACGACGCGGCTGGCGGCAAGCCGCGGTCGGTGCGACACGCGCAGAGAAGGGTCTCCAAAGAAGCGCTGCGGGTGTGCCTTCGCCTCATTGATGTGCACGTATCGGTCACGGACGGGGAGGTAGATGGTGCCGCGTCGACTTTCGATGACGTCGCCCGATGGTAGAACGACAGAGCGCCGCCCGTGCACGGTTGCCAGACCGCGGGCCACAACGCGCGAGGAGGTGCGTGTGACACCGGACTCCTCACGCATCTGCTGGCCCCGATGCCGTCGCAGCTGGCGCTCCAAGGTCTCATCGTCGTCTGAAGAGGACGAGAACTCCATCCATCGTGCGAGGCCCAATGGCTAAGCCGAAGTTGTGGTAGCAGCTTCCCGTAATGGGTGTGTGCATGCAGGAATGGATGCGTGCGTTGGGAGGGAGGCAGAGAGGGAGAGGAGGGGAAGGGGGGAGGGGGGAGCATCTGGTCTGTGGTCAACGAGGCAATGGCACACACACACACACACACACACACACATCCGATAACGCAGACACCACAGTGCTTGGAATGTGCGCGGCAATGTGTTCCCTCCTCTCATCCTTCCCTTCTCTCTTTGTCTCTCCTGCTCTATCCTCTTACGAGAGTTGCAGGGTCTCCGCGCCTGCTACTTCTCACAACTTTCTTCTCCTTTATCTTCCTCCACAGAAGTTAGAAGGGCTTCGTTTGCAGCATTCCTCGGAGGATGGGATGACAAGTGATAAGAAAGGAGGGAGACCGGTGGAACCCTGAAGCGACAAGGCAGAATCAGTGAAGTACTGGTGCGAAGAACAGCACTAGCAAGGAAATGCTTCAAGAAAAGGAAGAAAAAGACAAAGGCATGTCGAAGCGAGCGTGTTGCTTCTTGCGCTGAATGGTGGGTTCGTCTTTTACCAGAGAGAGAGAGAGAGAGAGCTCATCGACGAAGCTGAGAAAAGGAACAGGGGGGAACTCATTCGACTCCGATGCTCTTGGTGAATGCGTCGCTGTTGGGCTCCCGGCCCAAAAACTTTCGCAGCATGTCGTTGGGGTCCTGGCTGCCGCCGACCCCGATGATGTAATCCACGTAGCGTCGGCCCAGCGCGGGGTCCAGAAGGCCATTTCGAGAGCGAATGTACTCGAACACGTCCAGTGCGTACACCTTGCTGTACAGGTAACCGTAGTACGAGCAGCTGTATCCGTACAGATGGCCAAAAGCCGCCTCGAAGTGGGTTTCATGGTCGTAGTTGATCCCGGGGAGGACACGGGGCTCGATGTCGTAGAAGAGCTGGGTCGTGTCGAGCTTCTCCATGGGCTGAGCCGAGAAGGGCAAGCTGAAGATATCCAGCGAGTACGTGGCGAACTGCGCCTGACGCAGGTTGTCCCGCCCGCTAAAGGCGTTCTTCGACCGGACCTTCGCTTCGATGAGCTCCGTGGGGAGTGGTTCCTTCGTCTTGTAATGCGACGTGATTTTCTGCAGAATCGCAGGCTCCCACAGCCACTCCTCCAGCATCTGCGACGGAAGCTCGACGAAATCCCGCTTCACACGCGTGCCGGCAAACGTGGCCATGCGGCTGCGGCCCATCAGACCGTGGATGGCATGCCCAAACTCATGGAAGAATGTTTCCACGTCCGAGTGCAGAAACAGCGCGGGGCGCTCCTCCGTCGCGGCGGGGAAGTTGGCAATCACGACACCCAGCGCCGGCGTGAAGTCCGTCTCACTGCCAGGCAGGCGCACAGGCGGCACCACAGAGTGGCAGCACGCGTGCGAGTACTTGCCATCGCGGGGGAACAGGTCGAGGATGATGAAGCCCAGCACCTTACCGCTCACGTTATCCTTCACCTCCAGCGTCTTGGCGTCGGCATGCCAGAGCTCAGCGCCGTTGTTGATCTCGGTGAAGGTGACATCGAAGAAGGACTGGTAAATGTCGAACAGCGCCGCGACCGTCGCGTCCATGGGGAAGAACTCCTGGATCTCTGTCTCGTTCACATTCAGCTGCTTCTGCTTGATGTCGTTGATCAGGAAAGTAATGTCGTAGTCCTCGATGAGGCCGTCCTCGGTCAGCGTGCAGCTGGGGTGCAGGTTCTTCTTCAGCATCTCAGACTCATCTTTCCACTTCTTCTGCAGCTTGGGGACCAGGCCGTCGATGAAATTGCGCACGTTGGTAGGGTTCTTCGCCATTTTGTCCGAGATGTAGTAGTCGGCGGTGGACGCGTAGCCCAACTTGGTGGCCAGTTGGTGGCGTTTGCTGATCATCTCGCGCAGGACGGGCATATTCACTGGGTACGCGCGGTTGTTGAAGGCGCGGCTCATCGTCCGCCGCGTGGAGGCGACCTCGCAGTTCTTCATCACACCAAAGTACGTGGGGTAGTCCATCTTTGCCACGTACTTGCCATCCTCCGTTTTCTTGAGAGCCTTAATGATGGCTTCCGGGACGCCGCTGAGCTCCTCCTCGGTGAAGTGGCACTCAGTCTTGTCCTCGCTGATGTTCTGGGAGAAGGTTGTCCCTATTTGGGCAAGGTCCTTTTGAAGCTGGACCACTTCTTGGAAAGCCGCCTCGGGCAGCTCCATGCCCTTGCGCCGGTAGTCGTCCAGCTGCTCCTGCAGCCAGTATTGGTACTCGTGGTTCTTGTCCCCCTCGAGGTAGTCCTTCTTGTATGCGTCACTGCCGGCGACAGTCTTCAGAGACTCAAACAGTCGACGGTTCGACTCAAAGTTGTCGATGGCGAACGTTTCCAGCTCCACCACCTGCTTGTTCGCCTCATCGCGCACCTCCTTGGTGGGGGAGAGATGTGACATAACCGACAGCAGACTGGCAGACACCTCCAGTTCCGTCACAGCGACGTCCATCGCCTCCGCGGTGTTGGCAAACGTGCGGTCCTCCTCTGCCACAGCAAAAATGGCGTCGAGGGAGGCCTCGGAGCGCTTCTTCGCCTCTGTGACTAGCCCCTGGCAAGCGGCGACGGACTTGGGAAACAGGCGGGCGCAATTGGCCGCCGAGCTGACATCAGCAAAAATGCGAGACGCCATAGGTCACACCGTTCTGTGCCGACAATCGGTGAGGAGAGCAGGGAGTGACGAGTAGCAAGAGAGAAAAGGACGAAGAGAGGAAGAGGAATACCTATGCGATAGAGAAGCTCAATGCTGGAAAAACTGCAGTGAGCCCAGGAGGATGGCATTGTGGGAAAGGAAAATAGGGGAAAGGAAGGTGGTAACAAATGGACTCCCACTCCCAACGGCGTTCGCTTGGGCCTGACAGACGCGTAGCAATCGATCACCGCACCGAAACTACTCACCCCCGCTTCGCCTTGCCGAGCAACAAACAGCTACGAGAGAGTCGAACTTACTTTCGAGAAACAGCAACACAACACTCTCTCTCTTTGTAGTTGAAGGTACTGATGCTTATAGTGAGGTAGTCCTCCAACGGCGTGTTTGGTCGTGAGACACAGCGGGCACATGTGTTTTAAAGGTGTCCCCTGCGCGGTGGGGTCCAATTGAGGAAGAAGACTGGCTGTCCAAAAATGGACCCCTGCCTACCAGCAGAAGACAAACCCAAGTAGAAGACGAGATTAGGAGAGGAGAGACGCCTACACCTGCGCACAGCGTCGCAAGCTTCTCAGCCAGCAAGAAGAAAGGAGGAAAGTACGAAAAAAAAAAGGCATCGCCCCTTTAAAACATCCCTCGGATGACACCCGCACTCCAAAGGCGAAACACCTTGTAGAGCGGCGCGTATCGCCCAAAGAACAGCAAGAGAGAGAGAGGACGAAACAGTGGAAAAGGGAGGGGGAGGGGGAATGAAATGAGGAAACGATTTGGGAACCGCGAAGCTCTTCCATAACATTTTGTCTCGAAACAAAGAGCCTGTAAGCTCTCACACAGAGCACGTTTCCTTATAAAGGAAGGTCCAGCAACGAGGAGAGAGAATGCCAAAAAAAGAAAACGAGGAGCATGTGGACGGTTCTTTCACCACCATGAAAGCAACCAAACCACAAGCAACCTCAGCTCGGACACGCCCGCACTTGTTCGCCTAGACCTGGTGGATCGGCTCGCCGGTGTCCACGCGCGCAGACGTCTCCCGCTCGCTGGCCTCCTCACACTGCCCGGCAGCCCTCACGCTGGGCGTATTCGCCGCGGCGGACACGTACCCAAAGATGTCGAACTTCGCCAGCAGCGCGTGCATCGCAACCTTGGCCGTGTCCTGCACCAACCACCACGCAATGCAGTACATCCACACCCACAGCGGCCACAGGCGGTCAGAGCGCTTGTCGCCGTACGCCATGCCGTACGTGTACACGCCGCCGGGAGAGCTTGCACGCCAGAAGGACGCTACCATCGTGGAGACAAACAGGGAGATGAGCGCGCCGACAAGCAGCACTGGACCGGGGGCCATCATGAGGAAGAAGCAGCCGCCGGTGCGGGCGGAGAACAGGGTTAGGAAGTTCGACACGGACACCTGCAGGTACATCATCGTCACAACTTTGCCCTGGTTCAGCTGCGGCAGACCCAGCCTCTTGAACACGGACTGCGAGTAGTACTCATCGCTCCAGCCCTCCAGCGCACACCACAGCAGCATCAGCGAGGAGCCACACGCAACAGCGGA
>JASAOB010002481.1:0-16226 GCA_030849825.1 Herpetomonas tarakana | reverse complement strand
AACAGGAAGACTGCAAGCGGACGGCCACAAGGATGGCATCCGTTGCGGAGTATCGGTTCCACCATCAATGGGCTCTCCAAACAGGGAAGAGACTGGTCGTCCCATGACACCAACCACCACGAAGGAATGCAGACCAGCTGCCGGTCCCCATGCCGTGTCACCATGCCCAGAGTGCTGTCAATACGCATCGTCTTCATCGGAGAAAGACACAGGCCCTTCGTACGCCACCTTGGCAAGCTCCTCGCTGTCAAGGTTCACCAACGATGGCTTCAGAGAGGGACACGTCCGCAGCAGCAGCGAGGCGTCCGTGATCTGCGTCCGCTTGAGATTGACACGGCGGAGTCGCGGCAGGCCCATCAAGCCCTCCAAACTCGAGAGCCCGTTGGAATAGCGCAAATCGACATCTTCCAGGAGAGGGCACTGTGACAGGCCGTCGAGGGAAGTGAGGTTTGTGCAGGCAGGCAGCGACAGCTTCCGCAGGCGTGGTGCCCCGGCCAGCCCGCTCACGCTCTCAAGGGAGTAGCAACAATGAAACGTGACCAACTCCAACTTGGGGCAGCTGGAGAGCCCGTCGGCATTGGTGAGGCTGGCGCAACCCATCACCACCAACCGACGAAGAGAAGAGGAGCCCGCAAGGCCGGAAAGGGTCACCGAGTTGTTCAACCAGTGTATTCTCAACTCTTCGAGAAAGTGGCACTCACGGACGTCTTTGAGGTCTAACTCCCCACCTATATCGTGCTTCAAATGCAATCTGGTAAGGAGTGGCACAGCTGCGCTGAGACCCGACAATCCAGGAAGCCCACTGCAGTTTTCTAGGCTAAGGCGTTCCAGGTTCCTGCATGGTTTCAGCACTGCGAGAGTTGTGAAACTCGATCCGTACACCTCTAGGGAAACGAGATTCACCATGTTGCGGAGTGGCTCAAACGATTCCACTGAGTTTGGCCCAGCAACACACAAGTGTCGCAGCCTGCATGCAAGCTCCGGCTCTACAACGAGGCTCCGGAAGTATTCGCAATCAACAACCGCAAAAGAGACGAGCTGCGGCACCCGACCGCAAAGGGAAAGGTCTACCACGGCGTCGGTGCGGAGAAAGTAAAGGGCTTGCAACGAGACAATGTTCCAGATCCAGTCGTAGTCTCCGGCGTCCTGGCAGACGGAATCTCTGAGGAACAGTGTCTGCAGTGGGAGTTTGGAGAGACAGGGGGCGTGGCGTAAGCCGCTGAAAAGCGACCCGCAGAGAGTGATGTCTTGGATGTATGGGTACCCGGACAGGGATCGCGCATTGAAACAGTCCCCATACCGCACAGAGTTGTTCCATATGTGAAGGGCGACCAGCAGTTCCTTGTACACAGCCGCTGGCAGAGAGGTTTCTCCGGGACAGTCCCTCCCGGTTAGAATGACCGGATGTTTGGACTGCTCGCGGACGACCCACCAATCAAAGCATGAGGGCATCGGTATGTTGTAGAACCTCAGCTGGCGAACGAACAACGGCCTCCTCTCCAGTGTCAGAAGCGCCTCGGACACAAAAGTGAACCGATCATATGCGGAAAGATTCACCAACCGCAGACCGTTCCGCCTCGTGAGCCCAGTAGCGATGGAGAAGGGGGGTACATCGTGTTTGTGTTTCCGCAGCAACGAGTACCCTGCCTTTGTCATCTCCACACCCTCACGAGCACTGGGGGACACAAACGCCAGCGCCAGCGGCGCACTGCAATCGTACGCTGAGCCCGTCCATGAGGCGATGTGATGCCACGCGTAGAGTGACATTCCACGCTCTTCGTTCCCTTACTGACAGAAGATAAACAAAGGCACGTGACAATACCGATGGTGGATGAAGAGAGGAATGATCCCAAGTCTTTCACGGCGGATGTGGTTTGTGCTGTGTGCTGGAGAGAGAAGAGGAGAACATGTTGATGTGCTTGACGCTGTCTACCGGCCGCCAAGAACTCTCGCAAAACTTCGTGCCCGATTATAACACGTGGAGTGTGCAGCGTGCGCGGTGTAGGAACGCAACGATAAGTTAATCCGAACACCTTGGTGCCTACTTCTGTTTCCAGCACCAAGTCACTGTGGGCGAGATGGCACTCCCACGTGAGTACTCCCGTACTTCGCATTGCGGTGTTGCTGTTTTCTTCAGCGATCGTACGTTAGGACCTCCGGTGGGAGTTAATCGGATGGAAAGACAGAATATGCATTCGCACGATGTGATGGTGCTCATTCCTCGAAGAGAAGAACGAGTGAGAGAGAAAGGGAAAGGAGCACCGAGGAACGTGTGTGTGTGTGGGTGTGGGTGTGTGTGTGTGTGTGTGTGTGGCATTTCCCCCTCAGGCGTCGAACTCGCTGAACTGGAGAGGCTTGATGCTTGTGCTTGTCTCGCGGCGTTTCTCAATGTAGTCCCGCGTCACCTTGCGCTGCTTCTGCGCCAGCATACTGTGGTACCGCTCATCGTGATCGAGCTCAACCCGCTGGCGTCTGCGTCTCCTGCCTCCTTCGTCATCGTCGTCATTCGCTGCTGCCGATGAGCTGCTTCGTGTGTTGACGGTGCCCTTTCGGTTGTCTCGCGCTAAGAGGCGGTCTTCGCGAACATAACCCTGCAATGCACGCTGCAGCTCTGTTGGGCTCTTGTTGATCCCGAAGCTCTGTGCGACGTGGCCGAGATGGAGCTCCGTTGATGGGAAGAAGAGAGTCTTGAGCTTCTTCGGTAGCCCAGCGTACGCCCGGATGTATGACTGGTAGGCGAATAGGGCAATACGCGTGAGGTTGTCTTTTCTGTTGCTCCCCTGCGTGTCGTCGTCGTCGATAACATCGCCGTCCTTTGCCCCGTTGCGAGAGCCGCCGCCGCCTCTTCCGCGGCCACCACCACCACCACCACCACTCCATCCCGCCCCTGACCCGGTTCTGCTGTACTCGTCACGCATCACAAGACGGCAGATAGCGTGCTCGAGAACAGCGGTGCTCTGCACCCACATGTGGTTCGACCTCGGGTCCAGCTTGGTCAGGTAGAAGAGGAACGTTTCGTACTTCTTTTCGAGCATGGGTTGCACCAGTCGACTGGCGCCACTGCCAGGATCGTCGCCGCCGTTCTGGCTCTGAGACTGGACGAACTGGACAAGGTAGTTTGCGTAGCCCACCTCGTGAGGGGCAAGAAAAAGGATAGAGTCACCGCTCCTCCCAATACGGGCGGTGCGACCCACTCGGTGGATGTAGCTTGGTGGGTCGGTAGGCGGGTCGTAGTGCACGATCCAGTCGATTAGCGGCATGTCCAGACCACGAGCAGCGACATCGGTGCAGAAGAGCACCGCGCGTTGGTTCGGTGCGTTCGGGTTCCCGTGCTTGAACACGTGGAAGACCGAGGCGCGATCCACCTGAGTCATGTTGCCGTGGAGTTTGAAGACGTTCGCGTCCACGAGGGACTTTTGTCCCGACGCCCGCCCACTGCCTAGCGCTCTCCCCGATGGACGAGCGTTGCCGCTGTCGTCGTCGCTGCTATCGCCCTCGTCGTCGCCATCCTCGTCGAAGGTGATAACCTCATCGCTCTCGCCGTAGACGTGCTGGTTGGCCATCTCCGTCATCTTCTTGGCACTTCGCGCCACACCCGGGGCCCCGCGGTGGGTCTCCCGCTTCCCGTCGACAAACGGATCCCCTTTCTTGTGGAACGGGGACTGCAGCCGAGAGACGAGGTAGTAGAGGAACTCGGCACTGTCAGCAGTGGAGACAAACACTACAATTTTGTTCGCCCCAGCGTCGAATTGGCTCCGCAAAAAGCTGATGAGAACAGCAAGACGGTGCTTCGTTGGAACCGCCACGTAGTGTTGGCGAAGAGTTGCCGGGATACTGAAGGTGTCCTGCGTTTCCCCAATGCGAGCCACATTACGACGCAACGCAAAGTGGGACAAGCGCTCGACGCCGTCTGTGATGGTGGCGGAAACAAGAACGCGCTTCATCGCGCCGGCCTTCTTGCATTTGCGCTCCATCAGCTCCATGATTTCCCGAATGGCTTTCTCGAACCCAAAATCCAGGAGACGATCTGCCTCATCCATGACCATTGTGCGCACATTCGCCACGTGGAAGGACGCGGTGGCTTTGAGGTGATCGAGCAGCCGCCCTGGAGTGGTCACGAGAACGGCTATGCCCTTGCGCAGCCTCGCCTTCTCCTTGTGTCGGTTCTCCCCTCCATGGATGCCTCCCACCGTGAGGAACTGCGCGCACCGAAGAAGAGAGCCGACGGTGTCTGCTACCTGGAGTACGAGCTCGCGGGTGGGGCACATGATGACAACTATGGTGCCAACGTCGCGCGAAACTGGGTGTGTGTCGCAGTCCGTAAGGACCTCATGGAGAAGTGGTAGTGCGTAGGCGAGCGTCTTCCCGCTGCCAGTTTCGCTGCGCATGAGAACATCCCTATCGTGGTCGATCATGGCCCCCCAGCTGAGCTTCTGGATGCGGGTGAGGGACTGAATCTTGAGGGTGTCCATGAGCGGACGGCGCAGCTTTGGGTGCACAAGGTCTGGCAGAGGCGGCAGTGCGTCAATGTCGTCCGGGTTGTCGGCCAGAAAGCTCGACACATCCTGTTTCAAGTCCTGCATATGCGCTTCGCTGTGGGGGGACGGTGGTGTCGTCCTCTCTCCCGGTTGGGGTCCATGAGGCTGATGCACGGCATCGCGTGCTCCCTTCACAGAGCGTTCCTTGAGTGGGGCGTGCCTCGGCGGCGCTGTCGGCGTGAACTTGGCCGGCTCAGAGTCAGAACCCCTGTTGAGTAAGGACGAACTTCGAATGTCTGCCTTTGTCTGCTGCTTCGCGCTCTGCGTCCTCCCTGCAGCAGCACTCACGACTGGTTTTCTCACCGCAAGCCGAGATCCCACAGCCTCCTCCTCAGTCGCTTGTGCACTCGCCAGCGGACGAGGATGGATCTCGTCCACGTCCACTGCCTCAAAGCCACCACCCATTTTCCTCATTGCGTCCAGAAACGGGTTCCTCCCACCTGACGCCGGGTCGCCATCGTTGCTGCCGCTATTGCGTCCGAGTAAGCGGAGCAGGGCATCACCCTCGCCGCCCTCTGACAACCCGGAAACGTTCAGGTAAGACATGCTTCCTCACGTATCCACGTTTCCCAAATCGCGCAGTTCCCGAATGTTGACGCGGAAGCCTTGCCTTCTCTCCGATCCTGTTTTCCGCTCACCAGGGAGAACAGTCAGTAAAGTTGAGAAATGGGACAACAACTGGTGACTTTGCAAAGAAGAAAAGAAAAAAGGATGAAGAGTACCTTGAGAGCAGTTGGTAGAGGTATGCAAACGTGAGAACCACCCATAGCGACCTGGACGTTTGGATCCGAAGATGCCGTTGGGTTTGTGAGACAACATACTGTCAACCCCATCCCCTTCCCCAACTGCATTTAGTTGCATCGCATCGCATCTCCTTCCTTTCTTTTTTTTCTTTCTTCTCAGTGGTAATTATTACTTGCAGTACGCTCGCTTGCCACGAGCACTCCTCGCGCTTTCCATGTGAGGCTGATCGCACGGTTGAAGACACTTGCTGGTCGCCTTATGCAACGCTGGCGTAGGAGAGTGACTGCGGGCTTGATTGTTGCTGCCACGGAGTCCTTTTGCTGGTGTGCACCGCAACGACGCTAATCCGTCTTCTTGTCCGTCCTGCCCTTGTAGCCCATTTCCGTCATCAGACTCTCGCGCAGCAGCCTGCGTTGGTCATCCCGTTGCTTCACGTTGTACAAACGCAGGCCGACAATAAAAATACCGAGAATCACAAAAGCGACCCAACCCTGCTCGACCAAACGAGAGAAGAGAGAGTTTTCACTCTCTGGTTGTGTAGTCACGCGAGGCATTGACGCGACCAGGCTATGGCAGTCTCTGTGACACGAGAAAGAGACGGGGAGAGAAGGACACACGTTCAGGAGCACCCAGAAGGAAGAGTGTCATTGCCGTCAAACAGGCGCAGGGGGGGCACATTTGACAGTTTAGCTATCCCGAGTACAATAAAGTTGCCTGGAACTTGGCGCTTTCTGTCCTCACACACACACGCAATCGTTCGCTATTCCTCGTTTTTCTTTCTCTTTACGCTGCTCACCAGCGGCAATAGGGTGATTAAGGCATTCTCACCACATTTGTGAAAGATGGCATCCTGGGTTAACACACATGCGCACACATGGATAAGTATCCAAGCGACGAAGCAACAGATGCACCGCAAAACAGTGACCAGAGAAGCACCTCAGCGCATCTGTCGCCGGACTAGACAACGGAGCCGGAAACAAAGCTCAATGAAAGGACGAAGATGAGGACAAAAGGCAGAGACGGTTGCTCTCTGCGCACGCTGCTCGCCCTCCGCGCCATCTGCTTCCCCACCTCACTTGCTAGACCTGTACGAAAAGAAACCGTACACGACTCGGTAGAGGAGAAACAAGCCGGCGAACAGCAGCGACGGATAGAACTTCTCCAAGAACGACTTGGTGGGGGGAGTCTTCTTGGAGAAGCGAATTACCGTGAAGCCGCTCGCAACCGCCGCTTCCGCCTCCTCACTCGACACCTCAGACGACCCAACGGCGTTGCGGAGGCCGCGGCGCTTGCGGGATGTCTTCTTGTTGGCGCGCTCGGCCGCCGCAGCACCGCCAGCATCGGGAGCGGTGACGGCGGCGCAGGTGCCAGGAAGACCGCGGGTGCTGATGGAGACCTCGGCGTACTGGATTGCCTCCTTCTGCCGAATGTCCTTCTCGCTTGCAACGCCGTCCATCGGCGCGCCAACGGTGCGAATCACCACCTCTCCGAGAACCTTGTCCGTGTCAGCCCCCTTGCAAGGATCCGCGCCGCTGCGTTGCTTGGTGGTGGAGAGAATCACCCCAGAGATCTCGGTCAGCTGCGTCGTTGCCATGTAGGGGCCGAGGACAGGACGCTTCTTCGTCGCCAGGAAGTTGACCTGCGTGCGACACACCCGGTAGCCGAACTTCGGCTTTCCAGAGGCCCCCTCGGTGGAAAGGAAGGGCCCAAGGCCGTGAAAGCCGAGGATCTCCTCGAAGGAGGCTTGTGTCAGGGGGAGGTCTTGCACATCAGTCGGATTGGCTTGAAGGAAGATTCGCGATGAGGCGTTTGCAATGTGCACCGCTCCATTCGAAAACGTCGGCTGGCAAGGAGAGGCTACCTCCACATTCCAGTCACCCATCATGTGAGAGTACACCTCCTCGGGTAGGTCGAAGGAGGAGGCCACGGAGGCCGCAAAGGCAAGGAAAACGGCAACGAGCACTGCCTTGGACATGGGCATATGGTATGCGAGTGTGAGGGAGAGCTCTGTGCTAGTGGGTTGAACTTTGGTTCTCTTATGGACTCTTTCTCTTCTTTTCTGCTATCGCTTGGGGCAACGCTCGCTTGGACGGCAAGAAGTCGTGCCACCTTGTTGCTGTGCGCGTGTTGATCGTACTCTTTCCTTCTTTCCAAAGAGAAAAGAAAGGAACAGGAGAGAAGATGTGTGAGAGAAGGCCACCGGTGAGATGCAAAGAGGGGGAAAGGGGGCGATGATTGTAGCAGGCAGGAAGAAAAACGGGGAGGAGCAGCACGCTAAGGAGATGACGGTTCTCGGTAATGGGACACGAAACTCAGCAGAGGGACGGCGTTTGCTCCCTGTGCTCGATTGTAGTGTTTTCCACTTTCTTCTCATTTTTTTTTTATTTGCGTGCGCGAAGAGGACGGGAACGAGAGGAGGAGAAGAAGGAAAAGGAAAGGAGAACAGGGGATGGCCCCCCCCCCCCCCCCGCCTCACCTGTTCACGCCATCTTCTAGTTCTCCGGCTTTTGGTAGTGCCATCCCTTTTCCACCATTTCGTGAGCAACGTTGAAGAAAGCCTCGTCGTCCTCACGCATCTTTTGGCTTGCCATCTCCTCCCGCGTGAGCGAGGCCTGCAGCGAGTCGCGCGTGCGCTCGGCATTCGTGAAGGAAGGCCGGAGCGGCGCAAAAAAGACGCCCTTGTGGTACTTCTTCTTCGACGACAGAGATGTAGCCAAGTGCGGCTTCCAGTGCTTCGTACGCTTGACGCCGGCGGAGCGGAAGCCTGGGAACACGGAGTCGTTAGCAAGGCTGTTTTTCGCTTCGCCAGCCAGCGTGGAGCAGAATAGATACGCCAGGTCTTCGTGGCCATCGCATTGCCACTTGGCCCAGTACGCCTCACGAAAACGCCACTTCATGAAGCGGTTCAGTGCTGCCGCGTTCAGTCGGGTCAGTGTCGAGGAGGGAACCACAGCGAGGAAGTGTCCTGAAGGGGACATGAGGTGGGCAGAGGCGAGGATGCCCTTCTCCACGTCGTCGGCCGAGGCAAAGGACGCGTTGTCATCCCCAGCGTCGCCGCTCCCGTCGGCGTGTACGACGACGAGATCAAAACTGTGACATGGACACAGAAGGGACACTGCCTCGTCAATGGCGCGGACACGCGCCGCAGCAGCAGCAACAGCAGCAGCGTCCGTCGCGCCAGGAAGGAACAGCGGGGGAAGATTCGCGTGCGCCGTTAAAGTCGATCTCTCCACAAAATGTCGGCGGGTGACACCGGCACGCCCACGCACTGATTCAGCGAGCTCTGCAAGGGAAAACGGGGCGAAACTCACCGAGCGGGCGATCCGAGGGTACATCACCTCACCAGGCAATCCAGGTGAACTCGAGGCAAGCACTACAGTTTGGCCACCAGAGATTGGCGCGACGCCGCTACCTATCAATGCCTGCTCCTTTTGAAGAGCCGCCAGTGTGTCGTAAGCAAACCTCCTGCGCTGTTCGTCGGGTGCCTCATTGTCTGCCTGGCCATCACTTTGTCGTGCCGACGGCCGGTGCTTGTGGATACGCTGTTGATTCACGTTTCGAGTCCTTGCTGCCCATTCCACGATCGGCTGTGGTTGTGGACTCGACACCAAAACACTCAACAGCCGCGATCGCAGACAGTTCCGGTCCGTCAAACTCTGCAGAATACGGATTGTGGCGGAGGGGGTGGGAGATAGCACACGAGTACTTCTCTTTTTGGAGAGCATAACAACAAAGCACGGGGAGGGGGGGGGGGGAAGCTGAGTGAGATTGCGAGGGTGAGCTTTGGCTGCAAGGTGTGTCTGCGTTCGCCTGTCCCCTGGGCGACGGAACGAAAGGGAAGCACAACACAAGCGACAGAGAGAGTGGAGAGAGCGAGAGAGATGAAGCAACCGTCGAGTGTACAGTGCGTCAGTCTGAAGCGGATCCTTACCACTGCCACCAGTCCCTCCCCCCCATTCCGTGGGGCTGCTACCGTCACTAACGGCGACGCCGCAAAGTCGAAGTGCTGGAGCAGCGGGAGATTCGGCGTGCGAGTGTTTGTGTGTGTGTGTGCACGCCGCCTTGCGACAACTTCGAGGAGAGTACGCATGCCCCTTTTTTCCTTTGTTGATCGCGTGTTCGGAGGAAGACGAGGAGCTGCAGCAGGGACAACAAATTAGTTTCTTATATGAATATGAGAAGAGTTGTTGTGGCTTACCCTCTTTCATTCTTTTTTTTTTTTTTTTGATGGTAGTTTTGAGGGTAGTGGCTGAGAAAAGAGAGAAAAGCAGGTTGGGAAGGTAGGAAGCGCGGGGGGGGGGGGGAGGGGAGGGACTACGCTGTGTAGCACACAACCTACGTAAAGAAGAGTTTCCTGTCTTTGATAGCTCCGCATTCAATATGCACCTTTTCTCTCTCTGCCTCTGAAAAGACTGATTCTGGTCAGCATGAGGCGTGCAAAGCGAATAGTAGTGTTTCGTGCCTAACTCAGGAGGTGGTGGGGGGGGGGGAAGTAAAGAGGGGTAAAATCAAAAAGCAGACGGTGAGGCCATCTGGCAAACACAAGAGAGTGTCTCAGAAAGCAAAAGGCGATGGGTGGTGAGCCCTTCTTTCCCTCCACCCTATCCCACCTCCTCCCTTCAATGCTTGATCTGGGAGCCGCAAACCTTTAGCCCGTCGTGGGGAATTTGCGGAATGATAAAGTCGTGGTGGCGACCCACCTCCTCTTGCCATGTGTCGTCGTTCCGGTAAAGGTCCTTGTCGCGGTACAGTGTGGCGTCCCAGGAATAGAACAAGTACACGAGTGCGACCTGCGTTTCAATGAGCGAGAGATGCTGGCCAAGGCAATTGCGTGGGCCGTTGATGAACGGGATGAACGCGTACGGGTCAATTTTCTTTGAGTACTGTACGTCCTTTTTACTTGTGATGGTGTTGGTATTGTTTGCGATCTCGGCATCGATGAAGCGCTCCGGGTCAAACTTCTCCGGGTTCTCCCACACATCAGGGTTGTTGTGGACACCCTCGATACCGACGGCGATCGTGCAGCCACGGGGCACTTTGAGGTCCTTGTCGAGGCCGGTGTCCGCCGCTGTCCACACATCGTCCTTTGAGGCGTAGCGCATGACGAGCGGAACGACGCTGTGGCGGCGCAGCGTCTCGCGCAAAACTGCCGGGGTCCACACAAGGTCGCGCACCTGGTCGGCTGATGGAATGCCGCGCAGCCCGTACGGTGTGTCCATCGTCAGCTTGCAGTTCTTCGGGTCGAACAGCCTCTTGCCCTCCTCCACGATGCGCTTGCGGATTTCAGGATGGCGAATTGTCTCGTACATCGCCCACGTGAGCAGTGCGGCGGAAGTCTCATGGCCAGCGAGCAGCATCGTTTTGACGTCATCACGAAGCTCGAGGATGACTTTCTCGTCCATCTTGTCGATCTGTGCCATGCACAGAGAGAGGATATCGGGCTGCTCCTTGTTCTTTGGGTCGTGCCGGTGGTCCCAGCGGCTGCGGATGATGTCGCTTAAGACTTTATTGAGCTCGTGTAGGCATTCGGTGCGCTCGCGGGAGCCTTTAAGGAAGGGCATGAATGCACGCCAAGGAGCCCACACGCGCTTGTTGCACTCGTGGACAATGGGCAGGTACAATGCTGGGAAGATGCGGTCGGTCTCCTCCGCTGAGAGCGACAGAATGCTCTCGCCAATGACCTGCAGCGTCATGTGGCGGAACTCTTCGCACATGTCGATGAAAGGGTTCGCCTTATCGATGCGATCGGCCTTGGCCAGGATACGGTGGACAGCCTTGATGGTCATTTCCGGGATATCCTCGAGGATGTCCACGCGCATGGCGTGCGAAAGAAGGAGACGGCCTTTTTTCCACTGCTCGTCCTCGGAGGACACAAGGCCCGTTCCCAGCAAGCACAAGAAATGCTTGTAGGCAGCCTCGAGAGCCTTCCGGTACAGTGGCTGGCGAGTGAGCAGAACTCGCTTTAGCAGTGCGGGATGGTTGATGTAGATGACCCGCATCCCAGCGACGTCGAAGGCAACCATGCGGGAGACGGTGTCTGTGCTGTCGCTCTTCTTGTGGTTTGGCGAGTTGAGCTCGGGGTGGAGACTCCAGATGGCCATCTTGTGCCACGGCGCCGGGCCCGCAAAGCGGAGGGCATGGCCCAGAAACGGCACCCAATACTTGACAGTGGGAAACTTGTAGAGGTAGTAGTCCATCCTCAGATCGGGTAGCACCTTGAAGAGGAAGACAAACAGCAGGGCAACGATGGCGAACCAGCCCACGGCGACTGTCAGCGGAGAGTACTCAGCGGACAGCTCCACGTATTTGGCGATCATGGCGTCCATTGCGATGACTGCGCCTTGGCCTGCTCGTTCGTTCGCTTCTCGACTTGTGTAAGGGACTCCGAAACTGCTTGTGTGTGTGTATCTTCCCCTGAAGTGGGATGACGGGATGGGGGAGGAGAGAGAGAGAGAGACAGGCAACCTCTACGTGGATGGAAGTCGAGCACGAAATAGAGGAGAGCGAAACGTTTCTTTTTTTCCGCTTGTTTATCTATTTCCACTAATTGCGGATTTGTGAGCCCCGGGTGGTGAAGGTTGTGGGAGAGCCTGCCAACAACTAAGAGAAGAAAAGTGTGAAAGAAGATGGAGAGAAGCTAGGTATTTGATGGAAAGGATGAAGTCCTATTCTTTGTGAGACCTCGTGGGCAAAAATCAAAATGGGGGGGGGGGGTGAAAGATGAGTGTGGATATGCACACGGAGGAGCAGTACGTGTGACAGTAATGCTTCTTCCGATGAGAAGCATCGCATAAATCAGCATCGACATTGTTATATCAACAGCACTGCGAGCAACACACGCGACGTGCCGCTAGGCATGCGAAAGCGTGTTTTTTCCCGGGTGCGTGTGGTACGTCATTCGTGTATGTGGTGTGGAATACTACATGAGGGAGGGAGGTGGCGGTCGAAAAAGAGAAACAACGGGGAAGGGCACAAACCAAAGCACGGGAGGTATATAGAAACAGCAGAGGGCAAATAAAAGGAAAACAGCAAAACATTGGAATGTACACTTGAGGTGAGAAACACAACGACACGGCAGAATGTGGAAGTAGTTGGGGGGAAGGGGAAGGAGAAGGAGAGAGGAGAGAGAGAGAGACAAGAAACCAGGACAACACTGAGCCGACGCCGCAGGAAAGCAATGGAAAGACAACTAGTGTGAGGGGAGCAAGTAGCATAGGTAGCTGGTCAAACGGTGGCGACGCGAGGGGGGGGGGAAGTAGTGCGGAGAAGCGCTGGAGTCAACACCTTATTTTCGCAGTGTCGAGTACGCGCTTTTTCGATGCTTTGCCAAGAGGGCCTTGATGGAAGGCGTGACGTTGCTCGCTGGCGCGGACGGTGAGCTGGTGTTGCTGTTCCGTGTCCCGTACGGTCCCCCCTTCGTGTCACCCATCACCACGTGTTGCTGTGCGTTGGCGCGTGCATACGCATCGCCGTCCACCCGCGACGAGGGTTGGGCGAGTGGGTCCGGCACCGAAACGGAGCCCAAAGGCGAGCGCGTGTTAGCACCGTTGCTCGCGACGGCAGAGGCGGCCCCTTTTCCAAACGAAGAGTTGGTGGTGGTTGTCTTGTACCTGCTGTTGCTTAGCAATGCCGCTACAGGGTCCTGCTTCGCCATGGACGACGACTTGTGTGGTGCACTGGCGCCTGTACCGCTCTCTGCTCCGCCCATTGAGAGCTGCTTTTGTGCGCTCAGGCCCAAAGTGGTCATTTCAGACGAAAACTCATCCATCAACCCCTCAAGGTCGACCTGGCCCTTGCTGGCACTCTTCTTTTTCCCACTATCACCGGCTGCTTGGCCGCTACTATTACTGGGCCCTCCCTCTCTTGGTAGCTCCTGACCGCTCATCAGCTTCTTCCCTGCACCGCCGCTGCCCTCTTGCAAGGAGGGGCCGCGATGGTGGCCACCGATGCCCACACCAGCGCCTAGCTTCTCCTCCTTGTCACCTCCGTGTTGGTTTCCCTTGACGTCGCCCACCGCCGTGCTCCCGCTGTTGCCTGCACCGCTGCCCGCAGCCCCAGTTAGATTTTTCAACGCGTTTGACCGTAAGTTTGCCAGCTGGAGTCCTTTCAAGTTGCTCGCACCCTTCTGTGCCACCAGAGAGGAGCCTGGCGCACCGCTCCCCCCACCGTGGGATGGGCTTGTCTTCTTGTCGCTTCGCGCATCAGCTTTCCCGGCACCAAACGCCGCCTTGGGGCCGAGCGGTGGCGGTGGTGGTGGCGGTGGTGGCGAGCTCGACTTCGCTGTCTTCTTCGTGGGCGACGCGACCATGTAGTACTTTTGCGTGGAAAGTGTGGGAGGGCTTGCTGGGGCCTCGCCTCGTCGCCTCCCTCCTTTATCGCCGTTCTCGGTGGCAGTGCCGCCCGCTTTGTCGCCCACTGCGCCGAAGGCTGCGGGTGCACTTTGTGGACTCTGGTGCTGCTGCTGTTGCTGGAAACGCTTCGATGCGATCGCGAGCTGTTCTAGTGCGGTGGCCGAGGGTTCATTGTTCTCATCTATGCCCACACTAAAGAAGGGATGTTGCAGGCACTGCTCGGCAGTGGGGCGGACTTTGGGGTCATACGTCAGCATTTGGGAGATGAGATCAAGTGCTTGCGCCGGTAGATGCTTGGGCAAGACAGCAGCCAGGCCACAGCCTTGTATGGAGGGAAATGTGTAGCGGATCTTCCTCCCGAGCTGGATGCCGCCCGGCCACGTCTTCTCCGTGGGTGAGCCGAGTGTGCTCATGATGCGGAAAAGTTGGTCCACTTCGTTACTACCAGGGAAAAGGGGCTTCGTCGTCGTCAGCTCGGCCATGATGCAACCGGTAGCCCAGATGTCCACTGGGGCACCGTAGGCCCGGTCCTGCAGCAGCAGCTCGGGTGCGCGATACCACCGCGTTGACACGTAGTCTGTGAACGGCGGACGCGCACGAATTTCCTTGACGAGGCCAAAGTCGGCGAGCTTCACCACATCACCACTACTCGTCTCCTCATGTTTCACCAGCAGGTTTTCGGGCTTCATGTCACGATGAAAGAAGCCGCGTTTGTGGATGTACGCCAGAGCCTGCAGGATCTGCTGCATGTAGTTCTTCAGAACAGGGACTGGGATGGCCGGGAACACACCGGCATCTTCTGGTCTCTGTGCTTGTCGTGCCTTTTTGATCTCGCCAAGGACATCGCCGTCCATATATTCAAATACGAAGAAGAGTTCGTTGTTCTCGCGAACGACTTCGCGAAGCTTCACGATGTTCGGATGCCCATGTATTCTCCTTACCACATCCACCTCAGGGAGTCGCACGCATTCGTCCCATGTGTAGAACTTTTGTTTCATCTTCTTCACGGCTACCAGCTGGCCTGTTTTTGTGTTCACGCCCTTCGCTACCGTGCCAAAGGTTCCATCACCAATCTGATTCAGTAGCTCGTACTTCTGCATTGAGACGCGGGACGGAGGAACACGAGAGGAGGAGGAGGAAAATGGAGTGATGAAGATAGAAGGGAGTGTCTAAACAGATATGTGTGAATCGCTGGCGCGAACGGTAAGGAGAAAACAGCCAAGTAGCCTCCAAACACCGTGGTCGCACACCCGCGACAGCCCGACGAGCACAACTCAGAAGGGGGGTGAGGAAGAGGATGGGGATATCGCGGGGGGAAGGCAGTGGCCCCGATAGCCTCCTGACTCCGTAACTCTGTCACCTACAGTGGTCCAGCGATAACAAAAGCAAAGCTGCGTGTGAAACGGTCAACTCTCTCTCTCTCTCTAGAAGCGTGATGGCCAATAGCGAACACACACTTGGAAAAAAAAAAAAAGAGAAACGAAGAAATAAAACTCGTCTGGCTTGGTGCAAACTCTTTATCGTAGTACACCAACTATCGGTAAACTACACGGGGAAGTGAAGAGAAGAAGGGATGGGGAAGGAAGTAATGTGATGGGAGCGAACACCCACTCTCATGACGTGAATGGAGAACGGTTGGGGGGAGGGAGGGAGGGGGAGAAACTTTACTTGGAGTCAGCACTGAGAGGAGCCCTCTCCCAGGGAATGAACTGCACATATCCCACCTCCCTTCCTCCTCCTCTCCACCACCACCGCCACCGCTAAGCGGCGGCGCACAGTGCACATAGAGGGGATTCTCAAGGAACTCGCAGCAGGACAAAGTGAGATCGTCCTCCTTCGTACTTGTGTCCATTCCCCTCACTATCTTTCTCTCTTTCTTGTGGTTTGCCTCTTGAGATTATCGCTTCAAAACCGATCCGCGTTGTCCTACAGAGATGCCCGCGGCAGTTCCTATCCATTACGGATGAAAAACAAAGGGACGAGCAGGCAACGAGAAACAGGTGGGATCAGGATGGGACGTCGCAAAAGGAAACATGTCGCTAAATCAAAAGTCAGAAGCGAGGCGAAGATAAAAACGTACTAGAGGCCTTTCGACTCCGACTCGCAACCCCCGCCGCTACAAAGGAAGGCGGAAGTTGTGGTGGAGTGCTTTGCCAAAACACAATGAAGAACGCTAGTTTGGGACCAGATATGTCAACGTGCATCTCTCACTGACTCCACGCAAATCCTAGGGGTGGAGGGAGTGCGGGTCCGGGGGCCAGGCACCACTCAGACCGCCGTTGGCCGCCGCGATGATGAGGAAGCCAAGGATGAAGTTGGGCAGCATGTTCGTGATGGTCCACGTGCCAAGTACGAAAAACTGTGTCGTGAAGGACTTGGGCACGTAGGCAGGCTTGAGGCTGTCGAACTTGAGGGGGACAACACGGCCCTTGCCGATTGGCACAGTGATGCTCTCCACGAGCATGGCGGAGGTGCGACGAAGCATGTTGTCGGGGAGCAGGGAGGGCTTGGCCGGGTACTCGCCTCTCTGCACACACACACACGCACTACTCTGTTCTTCTCTCGCTTGTGGATACTCCCTTTCTCGCTGGTG
>JASAOB010002480.1:0-15072 GCA_030849825.1 Herpetomonas tarakana | reverse complement strand
CGGGGGGGGGGGGGGACGTTGGGTCCGGCGTTGGTGGGACGGCCCCCCCCCCTCCCCCTCCCCTTTCCCCTTTCCTCTTGGTTGTTGGGCTAATGCGTTGTGGGATCGCGCTGCCACTGCTTCATCTCGCCGTCCTGCCCTCCCCTCCTCCCCCTCCCCCCCTCCGCCGTAGTAGTAGTGCCTCCTCCTTCACGCTGAACGCGAGAACTGTCATTTCTCACATTGCTTTCGCATTTCATATCCTTCCGGCTTTGACGCAGCACGTGGAGGTGACCCATACGCGTGCGTTCACTCTCTGTCAGCAAACGCTACTCATTTCAGTATCCCTCATTTGCTATCTGCTGCAATGATCGAAGTAACGAGCCTCACGCAGATGATGTCGCTGGTCAATAGCAAGACCAAGGTTACCGTCATTGACTTCTACGCGGATTGGTGCGGCCCGTGCCAAGTGATAAAGCCCGAGTACGAGCGCATGGCCAGCTACTTTGACGCCAGCCTGGTCAACTTCTGCAAGTGCAATGTGGATCGTGCGCGGGACTGCGCGCAGCACTTTCAGATCCGTGCGATGCCGACGTTTGTGGTATGCTACAACGGGGAGACGGTGGGCCGGGTCGAGGGTGGGGACTTGGGGGTTGTCAAGCGGAACGTGGAGCTCGTCATTGGCCAGGCCGAGCAGGCACGACAGGCGGGCGGCCAGCGGCTCGGCTCTGGCGGGAGTCCTGCCGCCCTCGGCCCGCAGCAGGACGCCTTCGCGGAGCAGATGCTCAAGTTGAAGAAGGCGGTGGATGGGAAGGACCTGATTGGACAGAAGGACGCTTGCGACGTCGCGTACAAGATGTTGTGGGATTGCAGCAAGCCGGATCACACTCCTGCTGCGACCCGCCAGCCGTTCGGGGTGCAGCTGCTGCCCTACCTCGCCTCGGACGCCTTCAGCGTCGCGGCTACTTCGGCACTCTTGAAGTACATTAGCGCGCTGGCTGCCCCCGCCTGCTACGAGGGCGACTGGCTTGTCAACCAATGCCTGCGCTACATCATCCAGATCGCCAACGCATGCACCTGGGACGATATGACGATTGTGCAGCACCTGCACACTGCAGTGCAGGCCCTGCTGCAGGTGCCCGAGGCGCAGCCCTTGGTGGTGCGCAGCGTGTACTTCAGCGACGAGAGCGAGATCTCCGGCCTCGCGCTCGAGCAAACGAGTCTGCTGGGTGCGTTGTTTGGCATCGGCCCCATCGCCAAGGGCACGGGCAGCTCGATGGCAGAGCGGCAGCAGGTAGAGTGGCGGTACGTGCTCAAGAAGTTCTCGCTGGAGAACGAGGCGTACAAGGAGGCGGTGCAGAGCACCCAGGACACTATCCGTGCACTGACCATGCTGAACAAGCGCACCACCGAGGCACTCCTGCAATCCCGTGTCACCCGCGACGCAACGCTGCGCTTCTTTGGCTTCGCCCTCGCCCTGAACGAGGACTACCAGAAGACGATGCACCACAACTCCCCGCTCTCCAGCCGCTTCTTCATGGTGCAGCTGCAAGGCGTGCTGATCCAGATGGCACTGCCCATGTTCACCCGCAGCGGCGGCTTCAACCCCAGCACCATCCCCGCCTCGTACCTGCTCGAGGACGCCGCTCACCCGAACTACCGCTCCTTCACCAACTTCGGCAAGGACATTGAGCGGGTTGCCCACTACGACAGTGAGAACCCGCTGCCCGCGTTCAACCACGAGGCGGAGCCGTACAAGCCCGTCGTCCACCTCTTCTTCCTCGCCGCCCGCGCGATCACGTTGTGCTTCGTGCCCTTTCTTGGCGAGTACGAGCGCAGTGAGCGCGGTGCCTCGCACCCGGCAAGCCCTCGCAACGAACGCGACCTGCAGGCCATGCTGAGCCACTTCTACGAGGGCCTTATCGCCGGCGACAGCGCGGGAGAGCCACGCATGCAGTTCGTGGAAGGTGTCGCGGGCTGGCTACTGCACATCATGGGCGTGAAGGAGAACGGGGATCTGCCGGCGACCCCGCCTGAGCAGTGGAACTACCTGCCTCAGCAGCTCGTGGACAGTGTCATTCGCGCCACGCGGCTGGCACCGGTGAATGCGCTGTACATGGACAACCTCGTGGGATTGATGCTGGTTCTCATGGGCAACCTGCACTTCTTTCCTAAGCCACACACGCACGCGCTCTTCCCTGTCTTCCTGATTCGCTGCCTGCAAGACCGCGACGCCAAGTACGCACTGGAGCGGCATCGCTGGTTCGCGCACCGCATCGTCCGTGCGTGCATCGATTGCTACATCGCTGTCGAGAAGTGCCCGTACGACCGCGTGCAGGTGCGCTACGAGCTCTCCATGTGCATCAAGAGCTTCTTGACATACGACAGCCTGTGCGAACCCGTCCGGGACGAGTTCAAGTCCGAGGGCACGGTGCTGGAGCGCTTCTCCCACATGGCCGTTGCGGAGGTGAACGAGGCTGTGGATCAGCTCATCGACAACTTGACCAAGATGAACGCGATGGTGAAGCAAGGGGCTGACTTATCCGAAACCGCCACGGCACGGCCGGCAAACGGCACCACCACCACCAACGAGGGCAATGGAAACGACGACGACAACAACAATGAAGAGGAGGGCGAAGACGAGGAGGCGAGTGCGAGTGGGAACGAGACGTACCACAGCCTCGGCCTCGGTCTGCGCTCCCACATCATGCTCTTCAACGCTTCCATGGGTATGTTCATTGAGCTGTGCAACCAGTTCCCTCGCGGTGTCTCGCAGAATCTCGTCGCCCAGCAGATCAGCCAGATGCTGGCTCGCAGTCTCATCGCATTCGCTGGCCCGCAGAGCGGCAAGCTGAAGATTGAGCACGCCCACCGCTACGACTTCAACCCGCGCGGGATACTCTCCTCTCTGGTGGATTGCCTCACCCGCTGCCGTCGCATGGGGAACTTCCTGCGCTGCCTGTGCCAGTGCGGCGTGAGCCTGGACGAGATTCGCGACGCGATGAACATGATCATCTCGCGCCATCTGCTCTCCGAGGAGCTGACGTGGAAGCTGTCGGAGATGCTGTCCGCGCTGGAGGACATCAAGAAGAACGTGGACAACGAGGAGACCCTGTGGGACGATGCACCAGACTTTGCGCTGGATGCACTGCTCTCCACACCGCTAGTCCACCCCGTCGCGCTGCCGTCGGATGTCAAGGACCTGGATGACCTCGTCTACGTCAACAAGGACACCATCCACCACTTGCTGCTGTCCGAGAACAAGCACCCCTTCACCAAAGAGTTCCTCGACGAGGCCATGGTCGACGCGTTCAATCGCCGCCCCGACGTCGTTGAGCACCGGGAGAAACTCGTGAAGTCGATTCACGAATGGCTGGAGGGGGCCAAGGCCAAGAACGCAGGGAAGGAGTCCGTAGCAGCGGGTGCCAAGGCGGCTGTGAGCGACGCCAACGGGGGTGACGGGGCGGCCACTGGCAGAGCGGCGGCCTCCTCTGCTCCCCAGGCGAGGGAGGATGAAGAGGACATGGATGAGATCCGTTGGTGCTGATGAGGGAGGAGGTGGAGGAGGAGTTGATATTCGCGTTGCTGGCGTCTTCTTCTGCAAGTTCTGAATGTTTCCTTTTCTCTCTCTCTCTCTCCTTCTTCTTCTTCTTTTGGGTGTTGGTGGCGGTAGTGGAGGAGGAGGTGGGGAGGGGGGAGGGAGGTTTCAGTCGCCCCCATCACGCCCTTCCCCTGTTGCTTGTCTTGGGGGTGTACTATCCCCTCCTCCTTTCTCCCATTTCCATTACCATCATCACCGTTGTTCACTATTGTTGTTGTTACTGCCGTGATCCCTACATTCGGCTCCTCATCAAAAAAAACCCCGGAAAGAGAGAGAAAAAGAGAGAGGGGTCTGTGATGAGGTCCACGTGGCACGCAGGCCCGTTCGCTAGCGAGGTGAGAAAGGGGGGTGTCCGGTACAGCAAGCACACGAAGGGGGAGGCCCTGATGCAGCAGAAGGAGGCGTGTGCCTATCCCTGGTCACTTCGATGCTTCCTCCTCCGCTCTTGCGTTACTCCCTCCCCTCTACTCTCCCCGTTTTCTCCTTCGCATGAAGCACGACAGTGGAGCGCTGAAGGATTGAACATATACCTCTTCTTCGTTTCAGTTCTGCCTCACCTTTTCCTCCTCGACTCTACCCCTTTGGGTGGTGGCGTTGCCGAGAAGGGAGAGGGGCACCTATGTTTTCGGCGCGCACCCCTGTCTTGCTGGGCCGCTGGGGCACGCGGGACTTCTTACGAGGGCGGACGAAGAGGGGCGGCGCTGTGCACATCCGCCACACCCACGGCAGCAAGGGTCGGTACAAGCGCCTGTCCACCCTCTACGGCCTGCGCGATGGCCGACGGCACGCGGGGAACCGTCTGAAGGGCGGCCTCGGCGTCAAGCTTGGCGGCGGGCTCTTTGGCCTGCGTATCCCGCGCCAGCACGCGCTCTCCACCATGACGAAGGAGCAGTTCGATCTGGAGGTGTACGGGCATCCCAACATCACGAACCCGTACCGCGAGCTGATGGAGGAGCACCCCGCGCTGCGGCAAGTGATGGCCAACGCCGCGCCACGGGCGGAGCTTGTTGTCCTCATGCCCCGCGCTCCCCGTCACCCTCCTTCGTTGCGAGATGGCGAGTCCGGAGGACGAGGAGGAGGAGGAGGAGGCCCCGGCCAGGGTATACTACCGCCATCGTGGCGTGCACTGGGGGCATCGCTGGCGACACTGCTTTCTCAGCCAGTGACGGCCTCCTGCGTGGGGTCGGTCCGCTTCTGCACACTCGACTCTACTGTCCACTATCCGATGCCGCCCGCCCCCCCATCGAGCGAGCATCCCAGCCCAGAGAGGAGCGATGCCGCCGTCGTTGACGTGTCCCAGGCCCTGGAGGCGTGCCTGGCGAAGCTGTATGGCGAGTACAGGTGTGGCAGGCGGCTGCGGCTGTCCGATGCGGAGAACGTGCCGCCTTCATTGCCTCGCCTAAAGCCGTTCCTTGGCGGCTCCCTGCGCGCAGATGCGCAGCAGCAACCCCTGTCCCTGCAGGCCCCGGGGCTGGCAGGCCGAGGCGTGGGGGGCGGCTTGACGTGCACGGCGCTGGGGCATGCCTGCGAGTCTGTGCGGCGATCGAGTGCCTCGGCGAGGCTTGATGCCATGGCTGCGGCTGCCGCCGCCACGCAGTTACCATCACCACCCTCTCACGTCATCTCTTCTGCCAGTACTGTGACCGCACAGGGTGTTCCTGTGCGCGACGAGGCTGGCAGGACGCGCACCGTAGTGGTAGCGGAGGGAAGGTCAGAGCGCTGTCGGGAGGACGGAGAGGAGGGTGGTGTTGCGGACACATGGCGCAGGCTGAAGCATCGTCATCCCGATGCCCTCTGCCTTTGCTTCCGCCCCAGCTCCTTCTTACACGAGGGCACCGCATCGCATCGCACAAAGACTGCGGCGAACCCGGCAAGTGGACCCAGCGAAAGGGCGGCGCCACCAACTCCTCTGCTAAAGAAGGACGTGGACCCGGAGGAGGAGCTTGGGGTGTGGCAACGCGGCCGCCACCCGCGCAGCACCACTGCGGACCTTCTCAAGTGGTTCTACAGCACGCACGACCCTCGCGCACACAGCGGCGACGCGATCCCACACGATCAGCGGCGTCTGCCCGTCCTCTTACTCATGGATGCTTCCCGTTTGGGCACCTCAACCACCGCCAACGCGACGAGGCCGTCGCAGACAGCGGCTGCAGGGGCGGCGGCGGTGAGCAGCTTCTTGCCCCCGTCCCTCCTGTCGCGGCAGATGTCCGAGGAGCTGGCGCGAGTTGGTTTCTTCCCCCTTGCGGAGGAAGGGCTCCCGCAGGTGATGGAGGCCCTGACGCGATGGACGACAGAGCGGCAGTGGTCCCTCATGCTGGCTCTGCGCGACTGCGCAGGCGCGGAGGACGCGGGGGTGAAGGAAGCCAAGGCTGCTGTCGACGATGACCGAGGATGACGCTGTTGTTGCCACTCCTGCTTGCCGCCTTGTTGGGTGCGAGAGCTCCCATCTACTCTCCAGTCGCGCCTCCTCGCGCGCTGGAGGCGTTGTCGTTCCTCACATTCTCGATTCCCTTCCCCTCCATCCTGTTCACCAGTAGCGAAAACACTGCGTCCCTCCCAGAGTCTCCCTGTTGCATTTACTCGGAAAGGAGAAAGGGACGGGAGAGTGAGGAAGGCAGAGAGACATCTCATGTCGCTGTGTGTATGTATGTGTGCGTGGAGAGGGAGAGGATAGGGATGTCTGCGATGAAGCCACATCAATCGAGAGAGCATCTTATGGCTTGTTTCCGTTCTCCTTTCTCCATACAGGTATCAAGGAAGATATAGCGAACAAAGGGAGTTGCTGCCGTCGTCTCCACCTCCCCTCCCTTTCTCCCTTCTTCTTTGTTTCGTTGTCGGCGAAGCTTTCATTCCTTCGCCCCACTCTCCGTGGCTTACTCTGTCCTTGTTTGGTGAGCACTGCGCATGCTGTTGTCGTCTAGCATTCCATGCCTCTCACGGCATGGCCTTCGTCATGGCCTGGCGACCTCTCTCCTTGCTCACCACAGCATGCGCCAAGGTGCCCACGTCTCAGGCACGGCCTCGTCGCCACCCTCTGACGTGGCCATGGCCAGCGGGTGGGCTGGCGTGACCTCTACACGGCGGCACTACACGTCCTTCTCGTCTGCGCACGCCAACAAGCCCTCCGCGGCGACGGGCCCTGTCAGCTTCTACAAGCGACTGCAGGTGTCTGTCGATGCCACAAGCGAGGAGATCAAGGTGGCCTACCGCGCACGTGCCCTGGAGTGTCATCCGGATGTCGTGGACGCCGCCAACAAGGGATTTGCCGAGGTGGCCTTCCGGGGCGTGTCGGAGGCGTACGAGACACTGTCAGATCCGCACAAGCGCCGCCTGCACGATGAGAGCCTGGGCATCTCGCGAGGGAAACAGCAGGGCGGGGAGGAAGATTTGCGGCGCGCGGCTTCACAAGGTGCGTCGAGGCCAGCGCGGAAGCGCCGCTCGGCGGGGTACGCCGGGTACCAGGCCTCCTCTTCCCCCTCGTCGTCGGGCAAACCAAGCGGGTCGGCAGGGACCTTCAGCAGCGCGAGCGCAGCCGCCTGGAAGAAGCCTTACGTCCGCGGGGACGCCGACAGGACTTTTGCAGATGCCTTTGAGGGAAAGTCGCTCGATCAGATCCTCTTTGAGGCACGGCGGCGCAAGCGGATGGAAGCCGCGGCGGCGGCCGCTGGCGCCTCCGTGCGAGCGCACCAGCAGGAGAGGCAGCAGCAGCAGCAGCAGCAGGGCGGCGGTGCAGGCCTTGCGACAGGGGAACGGGCAGCGGGCCATGGGGAGTCGGTGCGCCGCGCCATGGAGCACGCCGCAGAGCGCTACGCAGAGAGACTGCAGAAACAGTTTGGCCACGGCGTGCTGCGCAGCGTCAGGGCCGGCACCGGCGTCGCCGCCGCTGGGGGCTTCCGTGTGCCTGGGGGCCCGCTCCCCGCCGGTCCGCAGGCCCCCCCTAGTTCCCGCCTGCCCTTCCGCCCCTTTGTGAACCAGCCGCTTCCCGAAGGCGTGACGGCACCCGCGGATCCGGTGGTCGAGCCGGTCGGCACGGCGCTCGACGCCAACGTGGCCCCGGTCACGCAAGCGGAGCTGTTCGAGGCCGAGGAGACTCGGTTTCTCGCGGCGCACCCCAACTACGCCCCCGGCGGCGTGGACGAGAAGGTTTATCAGCAAGAGCGCGAGGACCTGCGGCGCGGCTTCCGGCGCCACCCCAGGTACTTCCACGAGCACCGCCTCAAGGATGGCACACGGCTGAGCCCACTGGAGAGCCTGCGCCGCGCCGAGACGGGCATCGCCGGTGCGGCGCATAACATGGGGCAGCTGTACTCTTACCAGCGGCCGTATTGAGCGAAGTGGGAGGGGGATGGCGCACAAACCCAGTTAGGCGAGCCATGCTTCTCCACAAGGGCCACACCATCGCCTGCGCTCCCTGTCCCCCCCCCCTCCTCCCCGCCCTTGTCCTTGTCCGATTGTGGTGCTCGCACTCTCACACTTAAGAAGCTAACCCAAGGTCACAGCAAGAATCCATCGAAGAGGGAGCGAGACATCATGGTTTTGCCAAGGTGGCACAGTGGCAGAGTCAAACACCCTTGATGCCTCACGGACTCACGGATGCCCATCCCTCCCCCCCCTCTCGCTCCCCCCCTCCCCTCTCCTTCCTTCCGATGAAATCATTCCCTATGTTTCATTTCGAACAAGAAACGTTCTTTCCGTCTCTCATTTCGAGTCGTCTTTCCTCCTCTCTCCCTCCCTCCCTCGCACTTTATCCCAAGCAGCACAACATAAAGAAGAGGAGGAAGTAGTCATATCGTCAACCCAACGCCAGCGCCAATTTGCTTTTTAGCTCTCTTTCCGTATCTTCTGTATTATCTGTGTTTCCTCACTCTCAACGATAGCGATTTAGCAAACGACATTTTACTTTTCCCCCCTACCGTGCCAAGGCAGTTGAAATAGGTGTATCTTGCATCTCCCCCAGGGAACCACACACACACACACGTGTCAATGCGTCGCGCTGCCTACCTCACCACCACCGCGGCCGTGGCCGCCACCGCCTCTGCCCTGCGCACACCGGCGAGCACCACCACCGCCGTGCGCAGCATCTACACCACGTGGGGCAGCGTGCCCAACGAGGCCTGGGCCAAGGAGGAGAGCTGGCTGAAGCGCCTCACCAGCCAGTCCGAGTACCGCAGCTTCGAGTTCTGGCACGTGCCGGAGACGTTGGACTACCCGCCTGAACTGCGCCTCGGCTCTGTGGAGACCTACCTCCTCTCCTGCATTCAGAACGACACGGATCGGCTGCTGCACATCAGCTGGGGCTACGACTTTGATCCCTTCTGGCACGATCGGGTGAACAGCCATGACATGCTCTTCCGGATCATCTACAAGGACGAGTTCCCCATCTATCGGTACATTTTTGGCAATTGCAGTGACAAGCTCGCGGAGAAGCAGTTTATCGAGGAGAAGCTCAACTACCTCAAGTCGGTCCTGTACTGGGCGGCCCGCACCGAGCGCCGCTTCACCGCCATCACCAAGGCGCGTTACTACGTGCAGCGTAAGGTGTGGAACGCCCTAGAGCGCGAGCGCTACCTCTGCGCCTGTGTCGACGCGGTGGAGAGCTTCAAGGAGAAGGTCCCCGAGGAGTTCCGCGAGAAGGCCATTGGCGAGCTCGAGCTGACGCTGATGAACATGCGTCACTGGTGCTACGACTGCCCCAACGGGAAGCGTACCTTCACTCGACAGCTGGCGTAGTGCGGCGAGGCGAAAGGGAAGGAACATTAGGCGGCTCTCCCTCTCTATCTCTTCTCCCCTCCTCCTCGCGTCCCTTCCCCTTTCTCTGCCCGCCATCATCGGCTCCTGCTTTCCCCCCCCTTTTTCCACTTGACACGTTACAAACTCACACTTATGTCTTCCACGCACAGCGACAAACCCTTTCTTACCTCCTATCTCCCTCGTTATCTCTCCCTCCTCCCCCCCCCCCCATCATCCTAAAAGAAAACTTTTGCACTAGGTAGCAGTGTATGTCCTCTATCAGGAAGGCCTTCTCTTTCCCTCTCCCTCTCTCGTTATCCCTCCTTCCCTCCCTCCCCTTACGCACAGAGAGAGGCCGCTCAGCGGATGCAATGGGGGGCGTTTCGCGGCAATGCCCCCCCCCCCCCCCTCTCCCCCCTTTCTGCCCTCATCATGACCGTTACCCTCTGGTCTTCCTTCCGCACCCCCTCCCTCTCCCTATTTCTTCTCTCTCCCCAACAATGAATACGCACGTCTCTCTCTCTTGCATAGGGGAGTGGTGGAGTGCACCGACAGGGTTCCCAGATCGAAAGAGAAGGGCAGCAACCGCAGCGAGTTAGTCGAGCAACTTTATCCAACCAGAAAGAGAGCAGTGAGAAAGCAGATCCGTTTCGTGGCCATGCGAGGAGCGAGATGAGGGAGGTGGGGATGCGGCGCAGAGCTCTGCCCTCACGCTCCAGCCCTCGGAGCACTCCCTTCCTATTTCCCTTGTGAGACGGGATTGGAAGAGATTGAGAGAGAAGGGAGGATGGGTACGGCGTATTTCTTGCTGTACCGTGCGTGTGCTTGTGTGTGGCTAGCTACTTGCTGTCCACCCATTATTGTTGCCTCTCGTCCCTCCCCCCTCCTTCACCATCTCCTCTCTTCTTATACATTTATTCACTCAGCCGAGGATAGCGTAACGGAGAGGGATTCATCCTTTAATAAGGTGTGATTAGTCAATAAGAAATAGGACTCAGCGCGCTGCTCTGCGGTTAGAGGCGCTATCCTCCCCTCCTCCCCCTCCCCCACCACGTGGTCATCCTACCCACTGCGTCTATTTGCCCTTCTCACCGTCCTCTAAAGGAAGTTGGAGGAATGCTGCAGACATGCGACATGTTCGTCGATGGCGCCTTCGCCTCGGTCTGCGCGGTTATTATTTCCAATCCCTTCGATGTGGTGCGCACCCGCATGCAGCTGCAAGGCCAGATGCGGAAGGCCGGCGAGTACGAGGTGCTCTACACGAACCTTTTCCAGGCCACGTGCAAGATGGCCAAGGAGGAGGGCTTGCTGAGCCTGCAGAAGGGCTTGGTGCCCGCGATCCTGTGGCAGGTGGCGCAAAATGGCATTCGCATCGGCTTGTATCCGCTAGCTAAAGAAGAAACGAGCAGGGCACTGGATGCGGCTCAGTCGTGGTGGCATTCCTTTCTCCCCGTGCAGCAGCAGGGCAGTGGATCCCAAGGCGGGGAGCTCAGCAAGGAGGAGGAGGAGTTTGGCGAACACGGAAGTGAGAAGACGCGAGTGAAGTGGAGTGAGTCACAGGCGTTTTTGGTGAGCCTTGTGGCAGGTGGTGGCTGCGGGGTGGCGGGGGCCACGGTGGCATCGCCATTCACTCTGGTGAAGACACGCTTGCAATCCGATCACGGCGGCACCGTACGCTCAGCGCGGGTGCTGTCTGAGGCCTCCACGGGCACCCAGTTCCACTACGCCGGTGTCCTCGACGCGCTGAAGAGTACATACAGGCGTGATGGCCTGGCGGGTCTGTGGCAGGGGGCCGGCATCGCGGCCCAGCGGACAATGATCGCCTCAGCGGTGCAGTTGACATCGTACGACTACACCCGTCGGTACTGGGCAACTGGGCTGGGCCTGTCCGAGACCGACGCACGCATCCACGTCCTTGCGGGGATAAGTGCTTCATTTTTTACTGTACTGTTTGCCAACCCGTTCCATGTTGCCATGACGCGCGTGTACAACAGCCAACGCCTTCACGAGCAGGGGCCACGCGGCGGTGGTGGTGGGCAAGCTGCCAGCAAGCTCAGCGGAAACATCTTTAAGCAGATCTGCTCCATCTACCGCGTGGAGGGTGTGCGGGGCATGTACAAGGGCAGTGTGGCGTTCTTCGCGCGCTCCGCCCCGCATGGGATGGTGACCTTTGTGGTGCTGGAGTGGGTGCGTAAGATGCGTGAGACGTACACGCCGGACCGTGCCTACACAAAGGGGCTGCACCCGAAGGTCAGAAGCACTGGGACTCTCCCGTCTGTGGATCACCGGAGCGTGGCGAGGTCGTAGTCAGTCTTTGCTTCCTCCTGACCTTCTTTCTCTCGTTTCATTTCCTTTTTTTTCCCCCTCTTGCTTCTTGCGTACGCCCACATTCCCTATTTTTCCCCCTCCCCCCTCTGCGGAGGGGCCACCGTTTACTCTGTGGAAGAAAGGGAACACCCGAAGAACATCACCCCTCTCCCCTTTGGCCCTCGTGTGTGTGTGTGTGTGTGTGTGTGTGATTGCTGTTCTCCCCCTCTTCTCCCACGTTTCTTGTTTCTGCCCTTGACGAAGAATGCTTCTTGCCCTGCCACTGTCAAACACATCGAACAGCTGCGTCTTCCTTTCCCCTTTCCCCTCCTCCCCCCTTTAGTGCTTCCATTGCTTCCTCTCTTCGTACAAATAAGGAAACTGAGTGCACTCACACCACTCACCTCTTACTCGCCTCCCACCCTCATTCTTTCTCACTCTCTACCCTTCTCCCCACATATCGGTATTGTTCTTTCTTGATTGTACTCACTAGCAGACATTGACCATGTCCATCTCTGATATGATCTTCGATGGCGCCTTCGCGTCCGCCTGCGCGACCGTTGTGTCGAACCCCTTCGATGTGGTGCGCACCCGCATGCAGCTGCAAGGCCAGATGATGAAGGCCGGCGAGTACGAGGTGCTCTACACGAATCTCTTCCAGGCTATGGGCAGGATCGCCAAGGAGGAGGGCTTGCTGAGCCTGCAGAAGGGCTTTGTGCCGGGGGTACTCATGCAAGTGGTCCTCAACGGCATTCGCATCGGCTCCTACCCGTTGGTGAAAATCTACGTTGGCGACGCGCTGGACAATCTGCAGGACCGCTACCACCGCAGTGGTTTCGGGACGGATGGAGGGACTCCGGGTGACGCGCGGCTGCCATGGAGTGAGAGTGGGCTGTTCTTTGTCCGCGCCATCGCAGCTTCGCTGTGCGGCTGCGTGGGCATGTTCGCCGCCTCGCCACTGATCATGGTGAAGACGCGCTTGCAGTCCGAGCACAGGACGCATCTTTGGCGGCGCGTGGTTGCCCCCGAAGCCGGTAGCACCTCTTCGGCGGCAGTGCCCAAGGCCTCCACGGGGACGCAGTTTGGCTATGCTGGCGTGGTGGATGGCCTCACGAAGATCTACAAGAAGGGCGGCGTACGAGGACTGTGGCACGGTTCGGGGATCGGCGCGCAGCGCTCGATGCTGGGCTCACCCGTGCAGCTCGTCTCGTACGATTACTGTCGTGGCTGGTGGTCCAGTTTTCTTGGCTACCCTGTATCCGACATCCGCATGCATATCTTGGCGGCCATTAACGCATCCTTCTTTGTGACGATATTCATGAACCCGCTTGACGTGGTCATGACACGTGCGTACAACACCCGTATCGCGGACAAGGCCCAGCAAGCGGCTGGGCAGAGTACTATTAGCTACAATATCGCCAAGCAGGTGCTGAGCATCTACCGTGTGGAGGGTGTGCGGGGCATGTACAAGGGCAGTGTGGCGCTCTTCGCGCGCTCGGCCCCGCACAACATCACCACGTTTGTGGTGCTGGAGTGGGTGCGCAAGATGCGTGAGACGTACGTGCCGAATCGTGCGTACACGCAGGGCTCCAGCGTCACCCCCGTTGTGGGCGGTGCTGCCGCCGCGGCCAAAGCAAAGAGTCATTTGTACTATGAAGAGGGGGATTACGACCCCGAGGAGCTCACGATCACATCTGACATGATCGCCTTTCTCTCTAATGGATGAGGCAGCGAACAGAGGGTGGAGGGAGGGGAGTTTAGGATATCTCTGCAAGCGAGCGAGAGTGGGACGATTTCTCACGATACCCCCCTCCCCCTCTCCTTCCACCCTGCACTGTGCATGTACCTTTGTGTCTGGTTTCCTTCTTTCACGTCCCGTTCCGGCGGGCCCCTCCGATCTTCCCCCTCCTCTGCCCCATCCCAGCCACGACGCTGCCTCCGTCTTCTTTCTCTCCTTTCCCTCTCGCCTCCCTTTCCCTTTCCCCTGTTCTGCCTGCTTAATCCGATTCACGAGGCTATCCATCCCCTCTCAGCCATGCTGATCGTTGCTGCACGTTCCTTCCTCTCCTCTTCCCTCTCTCTTTCTCATGGCTTTCCTTTTCTTGCATATTGCGTGCTGCTTCTCTTCTCCCTTTAGCACTTCTCCTCTGTTTCTCTTCTCCCCCCCCCCTTTCTCTGTGTGCCCACGTGCTCATCAGAAGCCGGATGGACCCACAAGGGAAGGAGGACGAGGGGCGGGGGGCGGGGACGGAAGCTGAGGACCAAAGTAATGCATAGCTAAAGAGTGTTTTCTGTTCCTCGCCGTACGGGACGGCTGCAGCCATCTTGTTCCCCACGTGGTGATTACACAGGGAGACGACGACTCACGCAGGCATACTATTCCTTCCTCTCCCCCCTCCACTCCTCTTCCCCTCTCCCTTAGTGGACCATTTTCGTAGATACAAGTAGCGACACACACGTTCCGAAAGGCCTACCTCTCATATTTCTCAACACACCCATCTGCCATCTCCACACCGTTTTCTTCTTCTCTCTCTCTTTGTTTTTCCCCCCCTACCCCCTGCTCTTCCCCCCCTCCTCCTCTCGACGCCTTCTTGCCAGTCATAGACATCTCCCGGCACGCACACACGCAAGCGCATATATACCGAGAAGACAGCAGCACCACCAAGGGCAAGCTGTTGAGGACGACCGACTCACGGAACACGTTTCCATCGGGCTCTTCCAAAGCAGAGTATTAACAGTAAGTAACAAAGCACAAAACAGCAATAATCATTCATACACACACCGCCATCGCTTACTAAACGTAATATACCAAGGACATTTCTGCCATCTGTTTCAAACTTCGCCGAACTGGTCCCCCCTCCCCCCCTCCGTAAGGAGCGATAACGAAACGTTGTAAATCACTTCTATTCCCAGCAAGGAGAGAAGGAAACCGGAAACTGCATCTACGTGTGTCCCTAAGGTGTGTCACCGCTCGCAACATGTCCATCTCTGATATGATCTTCGATGGCGCCTTCGCGTCCGCCTGCGCGACCGTTGTGTCGAACCCCTTCGATGTGGTGCGCACCCGCATGCAGCTGCAAGGCCAGATGATGAAGGCCGGCGAGTACGAGGTGCTCTACAAGAACCTTTTCCAGGCCACGTGCAAGATTGCCAAGGAGGAGGGCTTGTTGAGCCTGCAGAAGGGCTTGACACCAGCGGTGCTGTGGCAGGTCGTCCTCAACGGCGTTCGCATCGGCTCCTACCCGCTGGTGAAGGACGAGCTGGCCAACTTTGCCAACACCGTCCACGGCAAGTACGTTCAGTTGCGCGGTAAGGAGCCGACAGCGGCCGGCCACACTTCACCAAACAAATCGGTAGCATTCCTCACAGGTGTCGCGGCGGGGGCGTTGTGCGGCGTGGTTGGTGCCATTGTCTCGTCGCCGTTCGCGCTCGTCAAGACGCGTCTACAGTCTGAG
>JASAOB010002479.1:0-16208 GCA_030849825.1 Herpetomonas tarakana | reverse complement strand
TCTCGGAGGCTCGAGGCGAGCTGCGCCTCGCGCCGCGTAAGCTTCCTTCGTTGCCTGTTCACCCGCTCCGCAATGGCCGCGAGCTGATCGGACAGAGCAGCAGTGAGCCGTTCGCGCTCTTCTAGGTCTTTAGCTTGCTTGTCCAACTCGACAGCGCGGCTGCGCACTTGTCTCTCCTTCTCCACCACGCGCGCGGTCGCACGGAGTAGTTTCTTCTCGATTTCTGCCGTGTCTGGTGCGTTGACGAGAGCGCCGCCCCCACTTCCCCCAGTAGCCTTCCCCGTCTCGGCCGCAGGACCATCTCCGTTGCGCGCCGCGCTCAGGCCACGCAGGCCCTCGACCACCCTCATCTCAAGAGCCTGCAGCGCATCCTCCTTTCTCCGCACCGCAGCATCGCGCGCGGCGACGTCGGCGGCAGCGGACCTCACCTTGTCGTACGCAGCGCGCAGTGCCTCGGCGCGCTCCTTGTTGCGCTGCGAAGAGGCTTCTGCGTCGCCGGGGGTTCGAGGACGCTGCGTGCCCTCGTCGCTTTGCCCACCCCCGGCAGAGCTGCCACAGGGGTCCGCCGGGGCTTTTGCTGGCTCCAGAACGGGTGGGAACGGCTGCGTGTCGCCGTCGCAGCGCTGCTGGTAGAGAGCGTAGAGCTCCTTGAGATTGTTCATCGGCGCCGTGAACGAAGGAACAAGGACCTGGATGACCTGGTAGGTGGGGATGACAAAGGCGCGCATGAACCTCAGCTGGCCGGCCGTTTCCGCCGCGCTGATGGTCGTCGTGGGTGGCGGAGACGGCACGGAGGAGGGGGGACGTGCGCCGCCGGCAGACACCGGCAGCTTCCGCGCACGCTCCTCGTCCCCTTGCTGGTACATCTCCTCCACAACGGACAGCCAGCGCGCCGCAACGGCTGGGCCCTTGGACTGCGCGCCAATGTCGGCTGCGTGAAGGAAGAGCGCCAAGACCTCGAGGCGGTCGCTCGCTTCGGCGAAGTTGTACGCGTGCCCAAGAGACTTGCTCTGCCATTGCTCCATTTTATCCCCATGGCGCGACATGTCTGTCGCGAGCACCAGAGATGTGACCACGTGGTGGAACGCGAGGAGGTCGTCGTCCCCCATTCCAACCGTGAAGTCGGCTTCGGGGACGGCCAGGAGGGCAAAGGAGGTAGCCGCGTGCATCTGCTCCAGCACGCTCAAGTCGTTGTAGGAGAGGTACGTGGGGTCGAACGTGTTGCGTAGAAAGTCTCGACTGCGGCCAGGGTGTCGCACGTCATGCACCAGAGCGGCGAAAACAGTCCCCAGCTTCTCCACGCGCGTCATGTGCCGTGTGAGTTCGTCGTGCACGGCCAGCAGGAGAGTGCACACGCCGTGCGTCACGTCCGCTGCGTGCACGGCATTATGATACGGATTGTCGCGGTAGTTGGCCTCCACCATGGCGGCCATGGTCTGCCACCGCCGCAGGTTCGCCTCGCCGTTGGCAGCGGTGCACGAGAAGAGGCACAGTTTCTCCGCTGCGGCTGTGGCGACGCACTGATAAATGGACGGAGCAATGTCCGCGGCACCGGCCACATCGTAGTTCCAGTCAAAGAGATGGGCCTTGTTCGGCAGGTTATCCGAGGCGAACTTGAGTTCGGCGGACGACGGGACGGAGTAGAGGATCGGATGCACAAGAGACGGCTCTCTCCACCGACTGGTCCCATCGCGGGGTGGTGCACCAGCAACCGCAGCGTCCGCCGCAGCTGGCTCCGCACCACCCCAGCGGCCCAGGGCAGTGTCGCGCTCCTCCTTCCACGCTGACAGTTGGGCTGCCATCGCCTCGGCGCGCTGCAGCAGGACGGCGCGCTCCTGATCGGCCTTCTCACGCAAGGTGGCGTTCTCCTGTGCACTCTCCATCAGCAATCTCTCGGACTTTGTCATTCCCGCTTCGAGATCAGCCACACTCCGCTGCATCTCCTTGATCGTCTTCTGCTGATCCTTAACGCGCTTCTCCAGGGCTGCTTTCTCATCCAGGAGGAGCTTGACATGATCGTCCTTCTCTTTCATCTGCTGTCGCATCGCCTGCATCTGCTGCGCTGACTGCGCGGCAGCTGCACTCTTGAGCTTCTTCGCCTCAGTGTTCCCCGCTGTCTTGCCGACTGCCGCAGCTGACTCTGCCGCTGCTCTCGCTGATTCGGCGCGTTCCCTGGCTGCGGTGAGCTCCTCCACAGTGGCTCGAAGGGTCTCTGACTTTGCCTCGCTCGCGGCGAGCGCTTCTTGAGCCGCAGCCGACCGCGCCGTCTCACTAGCAAGCTGTACCTCAAGGGCAGCGATCTGCGCGGATAGAGCAGCCTCCCTCTCCCTGGCAGCGCTGCTGATGGCCTCGCGGTGTCGGCTCCCCTCGGCTTCGGCTTTGCTAGCTTCCCGCTGAGCGGCTCCCAGCGCCTCGTGAAGCTCATCACGGCTCTGCTGCAGCGAGCTGACCTGCTCCTCCAGTGCCGTGACACGGGACAAGGCCGCTGCTGTGTCCGCCGCCGCTTGCACATCGCGCTGCAGCTGCTCCGTCGCTGACAGCTGTTCTTTGAGCAGGGCATTCTGCCGGGTAAGTGAGTCGATTTCAGCGTCCTTGGCCTGTGCCTGGGTGGCCCAGTCGGCCTGCGTGGACTCCCACCGCGACGCCCGTTGCGCGCTCTCCTCCTCCTGTCGGCGGAGAGCTTCCCGCAGTGTCTCCACTTCGCGTTGGAGGCCGTCCCTCTCTTCTGTCAAACGCCTCGCACTCTCCTCCAACGCAGCGGCCACGCCGTTTGACCTCTGCGCGACCTCGGCACGGTGGCGCTCCAGCTCGGCCGTGGTCGACGACAGCTGCTCGCGTAGGGAATGCAACTCCTTTGCGTCAGCTTCACGGGCACGCACCGCCTGCTCCGCCTCCCCACGAGCGGCTTCCGCCTGTTGGCGAGATTGCTCAAGGTCGCTGCGAGCGCGCAACAGGTCCTCCTGCAGCTGCTGTTTTTCGGCGTTTGCCTGGGCAGAAGCCACTACGACCTCCGCATTCAGCTCCTTCACGCGCCGCTCAAGGTCCGCAATCGTGTTGGTGGCCGCCTCGGCAGCGCGCGCGCTGTGCCGCTCGCTTTCCTCCTTGGCCTGCTTCACCTCTTCTAGCTCTCGCTGGTACGCTTCGCACTTCTCCTCCGCGAGCAATTGCTTTCCGTTGGCTTCGTGCACAAGCTCCTGAACGCGCTCCGAAAGCTTCGTAGACTCGGACTGGGACAGCCGGACCTGGTCCTCCAAGTCGTGGCAACGCTGCTCCTGTGCTGCGGCCCTGTCACGCTCCGCTTGGAGAGCCTCCGTCACCTCCGTGATCACGACCTCCTTCTGCGCCAAGTCTGCAACTAGCTCTTCATTCTCGGCTCGCAGTTCGCGCGACTTGGCCACGAGGCTCTCGAGCTGCTCTCTCACTTCCGCATACTCCCCTGCCGAGACACCTTGCGGGGCCGCGCTGGTAGTGGGCTGCCCGTCTTCGGACGGCACCGAGACGGGCACGCGGTGCTGCTGCTGCTGTTGCTCTGGTGGCGCGGGTGCCTCTGCTGGTGACAGCACCCGCTGCATACGCTGCTCCTCCTGCGCAGCGCGCTGGCGTCGCTTAAAGTCTTGAAGCATCGAAAAGCATGGCAGACAGGTCTGGGTCGGTGCCCCGCCAGGAACGATAGTGCACTCCGCCTGCAGACAGTCGGAGCAGTACAGTCGACCACAGTTGGGGCAGTTCGACTTGGATGTGAAGAAGGTGAAGCGCTTCCCACAGCCCGGGCAGCTGTCTCCCTTCTCCACCCACTGCTCTCTGGGTACCGGATAGCCCGGTAGGAAGCCCCTCCTCATCGTCCCAGGCGCCGAGAACGAGAGGTGCGCTTCCCTGCAAGTCTCAGAGAAGAGTAGCGAGGCGAGGCGAGGGGGGAGGGGGATCGGTGAAGGCTTCTCTACAGCGCTACAGCTGCGTAATGCTCGAGTGTCAACTCTACTTTGAAACAGATCGCCGTCGTGTGCTTGCTTCCTCGCCCAGGTGTGCGTGTGAGTGCGTGAGTGCGTGAGGGAGGGAGGGAGGGAGGGAGTAGAACTGCGTTGAGTACAGCGGATGAAGGGAGCGGCGGGATTGCCGAGGGTAACTTCGCTGTCGTCAGCACACAGTCTCACCTCCGTCACCGACATGTGCCATCGAGCCGGAAGGAAACGTTGTGTTTGTATCTCTGTGTCTGTGTCTGTGTGTTTGGGGAGGGGAAGAAGCTGCGTGGCATGTACGTGCCCAAGCCTCCACAAACTCGTCCGACGACGAGGGGGAGTAACGCTTGGCTGTGAGTCCCCTCAGCGATAGCATTCGTGGGGGAAGACGACCGACAGTGTCTGACTCCTGCACGCCACTTGTCAGAGGACGGGCAGTGAGAGAAAGGGAGAGGGTGAACGGGGGATGACTAGAGGAACAACAGGGCAGAGGCACACTCGGAAGCCATCCGTTCAGAATGTCCGACATGAACCTGAAGCAGAAGTCAGAATAGGAGTAAAAGGGTAGAGTGGTCTCTGACACTGCTGTGCGCCGAAATTAATTGGGAGGGGGGGAGGAGGGGGGGGGAGAGGAAGCGAAAGAATGAAATGGAGCGGGGGGCGGGGAGGGGAAGAGAGGCATAGAGCAAGAGGGGGGAGGGAGGGGGCCGCTCGAGCGTGCAATCCCCTTTGACTCTCTCACGCTGACAGCATATGTGAGAGAGAACGGAAGCCTTTGTCAAACACGAAAGCAATAGAAGGAGCCAAAAGGGGAAGCGAGGACAATGATAAGTGTGGAGCTGCGCACACACACGAGAGGGGGCTCTCTCTCCCCGATCCACTTCCACTCACCACTAGGCAACAGGGCAGAGGGAGGGGGAGGGCGAAGAGAAGCGGGAACAACGGGCGAGTGTGCGTGTGTGTGCTTCAATACAGACCGTAATTCGTCAGTTTGTACTGACTGAGGAGTTGGACAGCGTCGTCGAGCTCCTCGAGCTTAATCTTCTTCCCCTTGGCGGTGTGCCTCTCGAGAACGGCAACAATGTCTTCCAAGAAACTAGAGGAGGATCGCACCGTCGCGGAGTTACCCAAGAAGGACGCGGAGCCGCGCCCGTGCCCGCTAGTCGCCAGCTCGTTCACGGAGCCCCCAGGTATTTCAATCACCACAGGAACGTCGTTCAGCTCCAAGTCGTGCTCGCCAAACATCTCCGTGCGACGACGCACAAGGTCCATCTTGAGCTCGTCCATCTGTGAGGTTGCCAGAGCACCCGTTGACTTGGCCGTGGGCGGCACCGTCGCCGCCTTGGCAGATGGGGCTGGCGTACTCGCCACCGATGCGTCCGCAGCGACCTTCGAGGCCTTCGCCGATGACGCGCTCGTCTTGAGGTTTGACTTTGTACTCTTGGACTTCGTTCCGGCAGTGGCACTGGCCGAGGTCGAGGCAGGGGCAGCAGCGCCGGCCGACGACGCTGCTGCCGACGCGGACTTCTTCTTGCGCGTGGTTGCAGAGGGTTCCACCGCCGTGGCGACGCTCGCGGTTGGGGCCAGTGACGCGCCCATCGTCTGGTTAAGGAGCTGCCGGTACGTTTCTCGGGCCTTCTCGCCGTTGATGTAGTTCTCTGCGTCGTTGTGGCCATCTTTGCGCACCTTTGCGGAGGTCTTCTTCTCTACCGTCCCCGTCTCCTTCGCCTCGGCGCTGGCGGTGTCCGCGTCGGCCGGAGGGGGCCAGGGCTTCGTGTACTTGAGCTCCGGTCCGTAGTACTGCTGAATCAGCCGGCTTCGCGACGGCTTCTGCGACGGGTGGGAGGGGTGGCTCTTGGGCACGTTGAGGTGGTCGTCGATCAGCTCCTGGGCGGTGGGTCTGTCCATTGGGTTCTTGCTCAGCATCTTTCTCACAATCTCCTCGAAGGTGATGTCGAGCCCCGTGTGGAAGGGAGCCACCTCCTGCGTCAGGATCTTTTGAATCAGGCTGAACAGGTTGTCCGCCTCAAAAGGGCGGCGGAGGGTGCACATCTCGTAGAAGACGACGCCGAGGCTCCACACGTCACTGTGCTCGTCGTACGCCTCATTCTCGCACACTTCCGGGGCAAAGTACAGGGGCGTCCCAATCATGCTCTCAGCCTTTGCGTTTGCGTTTGTGAGAATGGTGCACACGCCAAAGTCGCCCAGCTTGAGGTGGTTCTTGGCTGTGACAAAGATGTTGCCCGTCTTGAGGTCGCGATGCATAATTCGCTTGGAGTGGATGTGCGCCAACGCGCAGAGCAGCTCCGCCATCCACTCGATCAGCACGTCCTCTGGGAACGGCGTGCCCTCGTAGCGCTGCCGCTCAATGAGCTGTTCAAGCGTTCCGCCTTCGCAGTACTCCATGACAATGTCCACAGAGCTGTCGCTGCTGAAGCTCTCGTGGAACTTGACCACGTTGGGGTGATCTACGCCGTCCATGACCAGGATCTCCTGTTTCGCGCGCAGCTTCTCCTCGTCCGTCATGTTTGCCAGCGGCATCTGCTTCAGCACGTACGCGCGGTCATTGTCGTTCGCGACCACCTGAAAGACATCCGCGGTAGCACCAGAGCCGAGGTGCTTCAGCACCTTGTACCCGGACAAGCCGCTCGGCGAAGTGTCAAGGAGCTCCAGAGAACCCATACTCGCTGCTAGCCCGTCTGTTCCCTTTTCTATTATGTGTTTTTTTTTTTTTTGCTTTCCTTCGTTGGGTGATGGTTCCCCCTACCTACCACCGTAAAGAGAGGAGGGGGAGTGGAAGGACAGAGTAATGCATCTTTGGTCACGTAACACGGCGGTATCCGTGTGTGCTTCCATTTCATCTTGAGCAAGTGGGGATAGCGGTAGCCACCGCGTCCGCGAGAGTGTGTGGGTGAGCATAGGTGGATGGGTGCCTGCGTGAAGCGAGAACGAGAAGAAGGGGAATCAGAATCCACCGAGCAAACGTGAAGCCAGCGGTGCCACCGGGGGGGGGGAGAGGGGGGAAGCATGTGCTCTTCTCTCTCTCCCCCCCCCCCATCATCATGGTCCTCCTGTTCCTCGTCCTACCGTCTCTGGCGCGCGCTCGCAAACCCTCGCATGTTACGGCCGCCTTCGCACCGCGCCGGCGTACCCTGGGCGAAGCGTCTCGGGGATATGCCGCCCAAACTCCAAGAGGAGGTCCGCTACACTGCCAGGGGCGGCCTCCGCAAAGATGGAGGTCAACACACCGACCGAGGTGTCGAACTGCTGCGGACCGCCACCGCGCATCAGGGCAATGCCCTTCAGCACCCCTTTGAACCGCTCGTACGTTGTGGGCTGTACACGCTTCTTCAGGAACGCGCAGAACTCCTTCGATGAGGAGCCTGCTGGGAAAGACACGTCTCTCGCCGCTTCCCCCGCAGCGGCGGCTCCCGTCCCGCCGCTGGCGCAGTGGGGTGGCAGGACGATGGTCTGCTTCTGCATGCGGAGGGGGTGGGGCGGGCAGCCCGTGGGGCCCTCGTGCGGTCGGGGGGCGTCCGTGCCCGGTGCGTCGAGGACGGCTGTGCCGGTGGGGCGGGGCTGTGGCAGCGCCGTCGTTGGCGTCTCCTCTGCCTCCTCTCGCCGCCTGCGCTGGCGCTCGCGGGCCTCCTCGGCGGCCTCTCGTGCCTGCTTGAGGGCGTACTCCTTCGCCAGCGTTGCGGAAGGCGGAGCGGACTGTGCGCCGCTGCCGTTGGGCGAGGAGGCGGAGGCGGCAGCAGCACAGCACCCCTCCTCCGTGCCGCCAGCGCTCTGCCCAAGCCTGGCCCCGTCGCGGCGATGTTGAGCGTGCTTGGCGAAGAAGCGGGCGAGGACGGGAAAGCACTCGCGGAAGTCGCGGTGCACCGCTGTGCACGTCGCGACCCACTCGGACAGACACTGCATCTCGCCTTGGTCCGCGAACCGCTCGTCGGCGAGAAGGACGGCGCCGTAGTCGTCCTTGTGGCGAATCACGCGGCCGACGCACTGATTCACCGCCCGCATCGCCTCGTGCCGGTACCAGCTGTCGCCGGTGAAGAGCTTTCCATTCACGCGAGGTCTGCCCGCCGCGACGGAGGTCAGGTACTCGCGCTTCAGCCGCACAAAGAGGTCCGTGTGGTTCGCGTACGGGATGCCCGTCACCATCACACACCGCCCGTCGTTGTCGGCAAAGTCGATGCCCTCGCTCACTTTGCCGCGGCAGACCGCAAGCAGCACCGCACCTTTGCGCGGAGACACCCGCACCGCCTTCTGGAACTCGGCCACCACGGGTGCCAAGTCGCCGCTCCCGGCCGGCTCGACGAAAACGGGCTTCTGCTCCGACAGTAGCCCCCAGATCGTCTTGGCCTCGCCAGGCTTGCCGGTGCCCGCGCGCCACAGGTCGATGGCGGAGTGCAGGGCGGCGTAGCTTGGAAAGAAAACCAGTGTGCCGCCCGGAGTCACGCGACTCACATTCAGCACCGTCATACCCAGTGCGACACGGTACTCGACGCTGTTGCGGCAGGCGTAGCTGCCGTTGAGGCGGTCGCCGGTGGGGCCGCGGCAAAGGACGCTTCCCAGCACCTGATCCGGTCCAATGACGTGAGACCCGCAAAGCCGCACCGGGAATGGTGCCCCAAGCTCCGCTGCGAAGTGGTCCAGGGGAGATAAGGTGCCACTGGTGAGTAGGAGAGAGTGCAAGAGGCTCGACAGCTCCATCAGGTCGGCCGAGTTGTCCAGCCGCCAGAAGCCCAGCGAACGCCGCCGCTCCTGTGCAGCAGCAGCGGGCGAAGGGCGGGTGTGTGCCCCATCGGACGTCGCAGAGGTCCCGCTCCCCGGACGCGCGCTCCGCGTGTGGTTGCCACCGTCGCCCGCCGCATCCTTGACGATGAAGCGCGTGGACTCGTCTATCGGGGACGTGAAGACCGCTGACAGAAAGCGCTGCACGCGGGCAATGCCGCTCGCTGGCTTCTCGCTGTCCGCAAGGATCGCCACAGCATTGTCCATGGTGGTGCTCATTCCGCTGCTCCCGGTGGTGCCCTCGTACACCTCGCGCGTGATGAGGGCCTTTGCAAGAAACGCTTCCATGTAAGCACCGGGCCGCACGATCTCCCCCCTCACCGCCTCCTTCGTGGCAGCAGACGTGGCGAGTAAGGGAGCCCCTTCGCTGGTGACTGACGGGCCCCCCGCCGTCGTCGTGCTGGCCGGCGGCGGCTGCTCTCGCGCGATACCCGCCTCCAGCCGGGCGAGGAGAATCTTCAGCGACATGAACTCCTCCTCGAGCAACCTCTCGCGTTGTGGGTCCTTGCCCTCTCCCTCCCGCACCAGCCTCTGCATGGAGATGGCCCGAGTGCAGTCCTGGATGGCGTTGGCCAGCTCCAGAGGCTGCAGGGTGAGGCACGCCGAGGCACTCAGGACGGAAGGGAGGTTGTGCGCCTCGTCCACAATGAGAATGCACTTCTTGTTCAGCTCAAACGGCAGCTGCTTCCGCAGGTGGGAGTCGAGGATGTAGTTGTACGGCATGAAAACGATGTCAGCGCTTTTGGCCAAGTCCCGCTCGAGGTAATAGGGGCAAAACCCATTCCGCTTCCCCTCCCTGACAAGGTCCTCCATGTCGTAGACAGCGTCACCGTCGTCGTTCGTCGGCAGACAGCCCTCCGCCTTGTTGAACTGCAGACCGAGGAAAAATCGGCAGCCTTTGTCGGCGCGCAGCGCGTTGCACATGCTTTGCTGCGTGTGCGTCGAAGGCAGTCGAGAGACTTCCGAGTTGACGCACATGTGCTCGCGGGAGCCCAACAGCGCCACTGTGACGTCCGACCAGCCACGATCCTCCTCCTCCTCCGCTCCGGCAGGGGCCTGCGTAGCGGCGGCGGGTGGGCACGCGGGCACGGCCATGGTGGTGCGCAGCACGCGCTTCAGCTCCCGAATGACCTGTGTCAGTTGGGCGTGGGTGCGGCTGCAGTACACGATTTTGGGTCTGTCAGCAGGATCCTGATGCACGAGCCCGGCCGCTGCGTCGAAGCGCGGGTGCCGCACGACGTTTCGCTGGTTTGCCACTGTCCACGCCAGCGTGGCGCACAGCAAGCACATTGTCTTGCCCGTCCCCGTGGGCGACTCCAGCAGCGCGTTGGTCCCGCTATCCAGAGCCTGGAGGACGGCACGCATGTATTCTATCTGGGCGGGGTACGGCTCGAAGGGGAAGCGAACCTTGTACCCCCTAATGTCTATGATGGGCATTGTTGTTGTAATACCGGCACTAGCACACGCGCTGGCACACCGTCTCCCCCGTCCGTGCGTTGGTAGAGGGGAGAGAGGGGGCTAAGCTGGAGAGGAGTCGAGAGAGCCTTTGTGGGAGAAGAGAAGGGTAGAGCTGTGTGATCCTGACAGTTGGCCGCTCGTGTGGTGGCAGACACCAGTAAGCGGCACCAAGAGATCATCCCTCGTGGACAACTATTGCGTGCGTGCTACTGCTCCTGTTGTGGAATCCACAGCGCCATCTCACACCATTCGCGGTGGATGGCACCCGCTCGCCACACATCTGCCGGAGAACAACCTCGTGACACACGACTATCGGCAGGGGATAGGACACACCACACAATCAAGGTCTGAATGGAAAAGTAGGTAGAGTCTAATCTATCACGGAGAGGACTGGCATCACCCCCCTCCCTGCGAGAGAACCGCAACCACAAAGTGGGTGGGGGGGGGGGGGGGACGCTGCGGCCTCACGCATTCGACACTGTTTGCGTCGCTGGCTAGTTTCGCATCCTGCGTCGCGCGCCAGCCGCTGCGTCGTCACCCAAAAAGAAGGACTCTGGCCGCTCCCTCTTGCGGGTTTTCTTGTCGTCGCCATTGTCCTCCTCCTCCGCCTTCACCCTCTTCATCGTGGTCGTGGGGGAAGCGATAGGGAGGGGCCGCTGCGGCTGAGCGGGAATCGCGTCCAGTGCGAGGAAGCCGTGGTCAGCAAGGTACCGCATCCGCTTCGCATGTTCTTGGCAACGCGCGTTGAACTTGTCGATGAGGTTGTCGCCGTCGATGGTGGTGCCTGCATCGGCGGCGGCGGCGCCAAAGGAGGTGTTGGTGGCCGCTGTCGCTGTCGTGTTCGGCGGCCCTGGCGTTGCGCCACCTTGACGGCCCTCCACGTCCTCTAGCCACGATTGCAAGCGCGTTGACAGCTGCTGCTGCTGCGCCACCGCCTCGTCCTTGCTGCTGCTGTGTGAGCCGAGTGCCACGAGTGCCTGCCTCGCGCACAGCACAAGGAAAGGCTGCGGCTCTTTGCTGTAAAAGTACATGCGTCGCTCCAGCACATCCATACAGGTCTGTTTTTGCTCTATCGTCGTCTCCTCAGCGGTGCAAGCCAACTGCAGCAGTACCGCTTCGGCGATGCGCTCGTGCAGCGAGTACCGGCCCAGCTCGCGCAGGAGGCGTCCGCTCTGCATCGACGACCGCGCAGCAGCCGTGCGGGCGGACGCGGCCCCCGCTCCTGCACTGCCGGACAGGCCGGCAACCTCGGCCTCGTCGTGCGCGTCGAGTTCGCCAGCGCCGTTGTCGCTCGCGCGCCTGGCGGCCTCGGGGTCTATCTCCCTCACTTGGGTGAGCGTGAAGGCGTCGGAGAGACGGGTCACATAGTCGGCCAGCCGGGACGCCGCCCCTGTGTTCTGCGACAGAATCGCCCAGAAAGCCGCGACGCCGCCCTCTGCGACAAAGGCTTGGCGCTTGGGGTGGCTGGCCGCGTAGCTGCGGAAGAACTTGTCCAGATAGTCGTACAGGTAGCCTGCCACATGGCCCAAGGCGCTCTTCCGCGTCTGCTGGAGGCACGCAAAATGGCACAGGAGCTCCGCCATGACCAGCGGCACGGAGTCGCTTGCGACCCGGTTGCAGCTGAGCAGCTTGCAGAAACCGGCGATGGCCACAGTGTTCTTCGCCCCACAGGAGACCCGCGGACTCAGAAAGGAGAGGAGCGTCGCCAGCAGTGCCCTGCTGCCCACCTTGTGCACATCCTCCTCGGCGAGCTCCTGCTCGTGCTGCAGGCGCGCCTCCATGGGAGCCGTCGGCTCTGCTGCGGCGGCAGCGTCGTCATCCGTGCGCGCCGCCGACGGACGCGACGGCTCCGCGCCGGCGCCGGCGTGGACATCGAAGAACTTGAAGCCGTACTCCATCACCAGGTCAAAGACAACGCCAATGGCGGCAACAGGGACCGAAGGGGTGACATCCTCCATGGACGGCGGCACCCTGCCCCCCTCCTCCTCCCCCACGGGTTCGCTGGCGTCGGCGAGGATGAGGGGCATGAAGGTGTGGACCGTGTCGGCGCTCACCAGGCATTGCAGCCCCAAGGACTTGGTCGCGGCCACCTTGACCCTCTCGTTGTCCTGCTGTCGCCCAAGCTGGATGATGTGGGTGCAGAAGGACGGAATCGCGTCGCCGCGCTCCGAGTGCGAGAGGAACGCCAGCACAATGAGCTGCATCCGGAGCAGGAACTTCTCGTCCCGGTCCATCTCCGCTCTCAGCTCGTCAACCTCCTCCTGGCTGACGTCGCCGGCACGGAGACGAGCCAGTCGCCGCGCGAGGTCCTGCTGGCGCTCGCGGCTCTTCCGGCCTAGCGCCTCGATGTCCTCGAAGCCGAGGGCGTGGCGCTGGGGTAGCTTGAGGCTGCGAAACAGCGAGTCGAGGGCAGATGTTACCGTCTTGGTGGCCTCCTCTGGTGTGCGGCGCGTGAGGGCTCTGAGGGAGCGCACAGCGACATCGACGAACAGGGCAGGGTCGTCGTCGGGCACCACCTTGAGGAGAAAGTTGAGAAGACGCAGCAGAGCGATGCGCGTGGTGTTGTCGGCGTGGGCAAGGTAGCCGTTCTCTTCATAAATGTCAAAGACGGAGAGCAGGATGCGGAGCATGTTGTCCGCGTCCTCCACGTTGCGGAACTTGACGGTTTTGGAGGGGACGTCGGGGCGGGCGTAGGCGTACACCGCATCCTGGAGCACGGCGCTGAACTGCTCCAGCGGCAGCAGGAGCTCCGTTTCATCCTCACCCTCGCGGTCCGACATGACTTTGCAGTCGGCCTTCCAGAGGAACAGCGACGACGTGTTGATGTCCTCGAGATGGAGCGCAAAGTGCTTTCCCGGGGTGCGCTTCTGCACGTAGGCCAGCATCTCTGTGCTGATCAGCTCAAACGGGCCCAGGTTCGGCAAGACATACCCACAGGCCACCCCGTCCAGCATGGCTTCGCAGTCGTCGCGGCAATCGCGGTGGAGCCAGCAGTTTGTCAGCGCAGCCCGGCAGGCGATGGTGACAGAGCCGTTGCTGTCCGTCAACCCTTGCGCAAGCAGCTCCGGCAGCTTCACCATCTTCGCCGATGCGTACGCCGTGATGTAGCGCCACGGGAACCGTCCGAGTGCGTCCCACGCCTCGGCGCGCACCCGGGCCACCACGTCGCGCGCACAGCGAATCATGCCGTGGAAGTAGCCCTCCAGAAACTCCTTGCGGGGGGCGATGCCGCGCAAGATCCGCAGCCGCACGTCGGCGTTAGTGTCGGAGCACAGCAAGGCAATCAGCTGCTGCGTGACGTCGCAGTTCTTCCTGCCCGTCTGGAAAGCCGCCACTGCAGCCACGGCCTTCTCGCGCACCTGCGGGCACTTGTCATGCACCCGCTGTTTCAGCATCTCCGCCACATCCTGATAGAAGTCCTGCCGCTCCTCAGACGTGTTGCTCTGGTCAACGGTCTTGAGAAGCGCCTCGTACGTCGTGACCACCGCGATGCGCACGAGCTTGTCGTTGGCGTTGTGGTAGGCGAGCAGCTGGCGCATGATGGCGACCGGCAGGGCATCCGAGCAGCCATGCTCCTTGAACGCACGGCAGGTGTCGGTCAGGAAGGCGTAGTGCCGTCTCAGCGCATCGCTGGTCAGCTGAGGCGTTTGCTTCAACACCAGCACCACAACAGCGCAGATGGCGTTGATGGTGCTGCTCTGATCCCGCTCGGCGAAGGTGAGGAGGTCTTTCTTTGACTTTTGCGCATGCGCCGCGCTCCGGTGAACCTGCTGGAAGGTCATGCCAACTGCCTCGATGGAGGTCCCCCCCTCACTGCCCGCGGACTCCACCTTTGCGCCACCCCGCGGTCGCTTCGAGGGCATCGGAGCTCGACCCAGGCGGGAGTTTGTGTGTCCTTGTCTATGCTTGGAGAAAGAAGAGGAAGAAGAGTGAGTCTCCACTGTCCCGTTTCGTTGTTTCTTCTTTGCAGTGTATCTAAACGTGTCTGACTGTCAGTCCGTGAGAGGGTGTGTTGCTGTTGGAGAGAAGGGAGCGATGTGAGAAGAAGGGATGGGGGACCGAGGTGAACCCCGAACACACGGATAAGTAACGAGAGAGGATGCACACATCTACATGGTCATCAGCGCGGATCCACCAAGAGCAGAGCGGAAGAGAGGTTCTGCAAGATTCTCACGGTCGCCTGTCTGCGTGGGTGAGGGGGAAATGCTTGTTCTCAGAGGGGCATGGCCAGCGACAGTGAACGCAAGGAGCATTCACAACCAGAGAGGAATGTACATTGGTGTTGCGATCGAGCAACTTCTATATACACAAGGGGAGCGACAAAAGCGGAAGAGCAGCGACACAGAGAGAGAGAGAGAGAAGAGCCCCCTCACCAGAGCACGAAGCACACGAGGGAACAGACAGACGCAGTTGGGGGGAGGGGGGGGATAACAAGGATGGTGGTGGTGGTCCTATTTCACAAGAGATGCCGTGAAGTTGCGTATCCCTCCTCACTCATCACCGTCATCAAAGAAGGAAGACCAGCGCACGAGCAGCGATCACTCGCTCACACCGACGCGTCAAACTCCGCTTCCCACTGGGTCCTGCAGTACAGCTGGCGCCGGAAGTAGAACCCATCGTGTGAGTTCTCCTTTCGGTCGAGTCGATCGAGGAACGCATGCGTAGTATCGCGCACGGCCTTCACCTCCGACGCCAGGCGTATGCACTGCACCGTGTTCTTCGACATGGCAATCAGGTCGTTTGCCGGTTCACGGCCGGCGGCCCTCGCCTCATCGACAAGTCCGTTGATCTCCTGCAGGTAGAAGAGGAGTGCAGTCACGCGAGTCTCGCCGCCGTCGCCACCCGCAGGCGAGGCAGACGGTGCCGTGGGAAGAGGGGATGTGCTCGCCAACTTGACGGAGCTCAGTTTGCTCGCGGCGGACAGCGCACCCATGAGAGACCGCTGCACCAGTGTCGGCACGCTGGGAATGCCGCCTTGGCGCACGACAGCAAAGAGGGCAAACAGACAGTCTGGTGCGCTGTTCTTATCCAGCAGCTCGACGCCCCTCTGGTCCATGGCGACGTTCCAGGCGATAGTGAGAAGCTGCGTCAGGTACGCCAGAGAAGGGGTCAGGGGGGCGGTGCGGTCGGCCGTTGCGCTCTCGCGGACATGGCGAAGGAGGATGTCCGCGTACTGCCCGAGCTGCTCCGCCACAGCAGGAATGAGCTCTGCTGCCGGAGACGCCTCGCCTGTGATCAGCTCCACGCCAGGCGCGAGGTTGCTCAAGTGGGCCAGGGCCGTCGCACAGTGCAGCGCCACTTTTGACTCCCCCAGTGGCTCCCTGCGCAGCGTTGTCGACAAGCCCGCGAGGAGCACGTCCGGAGCCGGGGCCGCGGATCCATCGGCGACACCCGCGCTTGACGACACGGAGGGTGGTGGGGCTAGGGCGGCGGGTGGGTACTCGACACCAGGCAGCACTAACTCGGTCCAGTCCTCAGCCCGCAGCATCCAGCGGGCGCCTGCCGCGTTGCTTGCCGCTTGAGCAATGACGCTAGCCGCTGCTACACGCACCTGTGTATTCGTCGTGTCTTTTTCGGCGCGCTCACCAGCAGCTCCATCCTGAAGGGCCTGCAACGCTGCCTCGATGCCGCCACACTGCACGACGGGGTAGCAGCCTTGTGGCAGCACGCACAAGGACCAGAGGAGGAGGAAGCACTGATGCCGTAGCATGTTGCACGGCTTTTGGCTCAGTACCGCAACAAGGGTTGGCACCACGCCCTTCTGCACAAGCTCCACTTTCGCCTCTTGTGACGCGGAGTGTGCGTAGAGGTGTCTCACCGCGCGTGCCCGTTCCTCGTCGGCGGTGGAAACGTCTGTGAGGCTGTTCAGCAAGTTATCGATGCCTCCCGCAGGCACGAATCCATCGAATGCCTTGCCGGCGTCGCGCGCTCGGCTGCCGGCAAACCCCTTTTGCACGTCGTAGGGGTGTCGCTCCGCTAGACAGTCACTAACGTAGTGCT
>JASAOB010002478.1:0-16123 GCA_030849825.1 Herpetomonas tarakana | reverse complement strand
GAGTTTGTGGGTACAATGGTCCCTGTGTTGCTTTTTGGTATTGATATGGTTCTGTAGAAGCAATGCGCGGCTGGGGTTGATGGAAAGCGACTCATCTAGTCTGATACTTCAGCTGCCTTTGTGTGGCGCAAACGAATACCTGGCCACGTCGGTGCAAGCAGCGGTGCCATTGGGGGGGGGGGAGGAGGAAGGGGAAGGGGGGGGAGAGAACGGATCTACACCTACTTGCGAGCTCTCTCGTAGTTGCTCTCGAACCATTTTACCGTCCTTGCGATACCCTCGCGCATCGGTGTGAAGGTGGCATTGGGCAGGTACTGCCGCATCTTGGCATTGCTGGCCGTCACGCGCTGCTGTCCAATCGCTTTGCTTGCGTCGAAGACAATCTCGCCGGTGAAACCAAAGGCCTCCGCCACCATGCGGGCGACGCTGTCACACGACAGCACGTCCTCCTCGTCCATGGCGAGGATGATGGGCTCCTCCTCGTTGTAGTTATGGAGCGTCCACATCATGAGCTGCGCCAAGTCCTCGGCGAACATGAACTGCCGCAGCGGCGAGCCAGAGCCGAAGACGACCATATCGGTGCCATCGCGGTGCGCCAGGTAGCACTTGTGGATCATGGTTGCCACCAGGTGGCCGTCGCTGAGGCTAAAGTTGTCGAACGGGCCGTACACATTTGTGGCAATGACGCATACAAAGTTGCAGCCGTACTCGCGACGATAGGCTCGGCTCATGACGTCAACCATGCGTTTTGCGTAGGCGTAGGATTCGCCCACGTGGTGTGGCGGGCCGTCGTGCAGCATGCCCTCGGTAATATGGGCTTCCCTGCACTCCGGGAAGATGCTCGTGTTCATGCACGAGACCATCTTCTCCACCTTGTACTCCTTCGCACACAGCATCACGTTATCGTTGATGGCCACGTTGGTGCGCCACATCTCGACAGGGTGTGCCATGTTCTTCAGCATCCCACCCGTCTCAGCCGCGAGGTGCATGACGTGGGTCGGCTTGTGCTTCACGAAAATGGCCCGCGTTGCGTCAAGGTCGGTGAGGTCGGCGTCCGCAGTAGACACAAAGACCCACGTCTCATCCTTCTGCGGATTCGTGCTAGTGATGGCCTGCATCGCTTGACCGACAAGGCCGGTGCCGCCCGTCACCAACACAGTCAGGCCAGAGCTCATCGCAACAGCGGTGGAAGGGCTTGGCTTGGGTTGCTCCGCGCGCGAGCAGTGGGATGTTGTCAGCACACGGGGGAGGGGGAGGGGCAGCCACCACTCTGTCCCGGGCAAAGCAAATGAGGAAGTGAGTATATGTGCGTACGTGTGGATGGGTTTAACGTTTCCACGAGCAGCTGCAACGATGGCGGCTAAAAGGAGAAGGTGCAACATTCATGCATGTGGCCAACGAGCGAAGATGAGGGGGAGGAGGTAAACCCCAGAAAACAAGGANAGACCCACGTCTCATCCTTCTGCGGATTCGTGCTAGTGATGGCCTGCATCGCTTGACCGACAAGGCCGGTGCCGCCCGTCACCAACACCGTCAGGCCAGAGCTCATCGCAACAGCGGTGGAAGGGCTTGGCTTGGGTTGCTCCGCGCGCGAGCAGTGGGATGTTGTCAGCACACGGGGGAGGGGGAGGGGCAGCCACCACTCTGTCCCGGGCAAAGCAAATGAGGAAGTGAGTATATGTGTGTACGTGTGGATGGGTTTAACGTTTCCACGAGCAGCTGCAACGATAGCGGCTAAAAGGAGAAGGTGCAACATTCATACATGTGGCCAACGAGCAAAGATGAAGGGGAGGGGGTAAACCCCAGAAAACAAGGAGAGCTCCGGCACGGCACCTGGGTCATAGCCACCTTCCTTCCCCTTCCCCTTTCCGCTTGGCTTACCGAGGAACCATCCTCCTCGCCAGATTATTCGTTGCTGCTGCGTGTGTGTGTGTGTGTGTGAGTGGGGTGTGTACATCCAGAAGCACAAGACGGAAGCAAAATGATCACCCGAGGACAGTGGGGCGAAGCACCGGAGGCAGTCAGCATGTGGAAAGGGGGTGGAGCGAAAGAGGGAAGCGAGTAATAGTAGAGCAAGGAAGAAGAGCGACAACGAGGTGAAGCGGTTGTCCACCGCAACGATATGTACATACATGCCCAACAACAACAACAGCACAAACTGCTGCTTCCGCTGCGCGCGGACGGGAAGAGCTGACAGTGCGCGTGCTCTGCACCCCCCACCGTCACATTGCGCTCTTTTGGCGCTTCTCCCATTGCTCGAAGCGTGCCCAGACGTCCTGGTGTGTGTTTGCCCGACTGTCGCGAAGTCCTGTCGAGGCCGGACCGGCAGCCGTGTGCACCGCTCTGCCGTTTGCGGCGGAAGAGACCGGCGGCGTCCCGCCCTCTCCCCACGACCCGAGGCTGTTGGACGAGCGGGAGGCACGGCGCGCCTTGTCCTTGCAGAAGGAGGGCCCCAGGCTGTTGAGCACACTCTCTATCTCATCCTCCATCTCCTGCAAAATGGCGTCATCGGACTTCAACAGTTCGGCCAAGATTGCCTCCTTGTCCACTGGGCGAGCCCCTGTCCCCAGCACAAGATTATCGCTGTTCGGTGTGAAGTGCGCAGAGTCCTCCTCTGCATCGTTCGCCGCCGCGGCAATCTCCCTTGCCGCCTCCTCGGTTGCCGCCTGTACCGCCATCGCCTGCTCGTACTCGCGACGGTGGCGGGCCTCCGTGGCAACGAGAGGGGCCATGGCATCGGCAAAAGCCTCCTCGCAGTCCCACCGCGCGTCCTGCTCACTCTTTTCCACCGCGTCCCGCTCCACCTCTTCGCGGTGCTCGAATGCCGCGCGGGCGTCTCGGTACTCGCGACGAAGCTGATTGAGCTGCTCCATCTCCGCCGCGCGCTTGGCGTCCCACTGCGCTGTCAGGCGGTTGCGCAGCTCTCGGCTGGACTCCATCTTGTCCGTCAGAAGGCGGACGCAACTGTTGAGGTGCTGCCGCTTCTCCTCGAGGATGGCTGCACGCTCGGTGCTCTCGGCGTCGGCGCCACCCCTGCCCCACGCCTCCACCACGCGGCGCTCTTCAGGAAAGATGGGCCGCTCGTCCAGGTACGCCAGCTGCGGGAGGTGCAGAATCATGTTGCGGCGGTACTGCTTCAACCCGTGCGAGATGCTGTTGCCCTGAAGGTACACCACACTCACGTTGGGCAGACGGCGAAAGAACTTGACAATGACGAGAGGGTCCCTCTGCGAGGTGGTGGTGGTGGAGGGCAGGTGCTGGTTGCTCTGGCCCTGCCACGCAAGCGCAGACCCGCCGTCACCGGCACGCGCGCTATCGTCGTTGTCTAGCCCCACCACTCGGACATCATCCGCGACGCTGACGAGAGCCTTCTCGCTTCCCTGGGAGACGAGCTCCGTGGCCGTGGGGTCTTCATAGGTGATGATCTCGTTGAAGGAAAGGTCCACACTTGTGAGCGTGTCCGCGAGCAGGAAGAGATCCTCGCAGGCCTGCAGCGAAGCAATGCGATTGTGCGACACTTGCAGCGTCTCCAGCTGCGGGCACGCCGCACCAAGTCCAGCAAGGGAGGCGAGGTAGTTGTGGGACAAGTTGATCACGCGCAGGTTGCGCAGCGGCGTGGTGAGGCTGTTGAGCGAGCGAATGGTGTTGTTCTGCAAGAACAAGGAAACGAGTTCCTGCTGCTGCTCAAGCCCAGAGAGTTTGCTGATGGCGTTCTGCTCCAGCCACAGCACCTTGACAGCTGTGTACTCCTCCAAATTGCTAATGGCAAGGAAGCCCTTGCAATGAAGGAAGAGCTGGTCATTGAGCAGCGGGGCGGCGTAGCCACCATTCGCCTTGCACGACGCCACAACCGCCTCCTTAGTCATCTCAGCCATTGTGACTACGATGATGATGGCTCCTGCTGTTGCTGTCTCCTTGCTGGACCAGACGGTAGGGGGAGAGAGGGGGGGGGTGAGGATTTGTCGCAACGCGAAAGAACAGAGTCCCCTCAAGGAGAAGAAGAGCGCCTGTGTGTGTGTGTGTGTGTGTTGAGTATCCGTGTTTGTGGCGACTATGCAGATGTGAGTCGGCTAGACGCGTGCGAGTAGTACTGAAGAGAATGCAGACACACGGAGAGAGAGAGTCCAGCGGAGAGAAAGAGACAAGGGAGGGAGGGAAGTCGTGTTTCACTGTCTGACAAAACGAAAACAGTCGTTCTGTGTTGGTGGTCACCTATTTGCCGCGAACCAAGGTGCAGCAGCTGGCGTCGTCTGTTTCGTCGCACCCTCTTCCCCCGGCTCGCTTCAACAGCAGGCGACGACGCACACGCACGGTGGGAAGGCCCCGACAGCCTTCTCTTCAACGTCGACGAAGAAGGAGGGACGGCAAAAGCCTACGCGCTTCGCTCCGTCCATCTCCGTTCATCTCCGTGTCATTCCATGGTGCGCTGGTTTGGGGCTATAAGCATATTTTTTGACTTAGGGAACAACGAAGCGAAGGGCGTGTATGGACGGACCGTACGGAGGGACGACGGAAGGAGGGGCTGGGGGACACACATGAGCAAGTGCCCAGGATTTGTCGAGAAGGAGTGAGAAGAGGAACAGAAGAAGAGAGCAAAACGACCGTTCAACGCAGCATAGTTCATGAGCCCCTCCCCACAAAGAGAGAAAGGAAGGAGAGCGAGGGGAGCTAATGAACACAGTATAGCTTCCTCCAGCAACCCCAGTCTTCTCTACGACGGCGGTGGGGGGAGGGGAGTGGTGTGGTGTAAACGCAGCAGAAGGGAAGCGTGCAACAAGCGTCGGACGTCAGCGGACACACACACAAAAAAAGAAAGAAGAGGAAAGGAGGAGAACACAGTAAGATATACAGGAATCCAAGGAAACAGAGCAGAGAGCATGGCGTCACGCAAGGAGTGGGGAAGAGGCAGAAAATGGGTGGGGCAAAGGTGACGGAGGGGACCAGGAGACATGCGTAGACGCAGAACGGGTTCTTGCTCTCTGTGTAAAGCAGCCGGCGCCAAGGCGAGCAAGATACAGCAATCTGCGCTCAGCAGCAACACGTGAAAGTAAAGAGAGAAGGAAGGAAGAGGAAGACTATCCGGAGTCAGGGACGCGGTACGAGAGGGTTACGGATAGCGGAGCGGGCGGGGACGGTGGGGGGGAGGGGGGGGGGTGAGGTGGAACGAAAGAAGGACAGGAAAGCGAGCGAGCGAGAGAGAATGCCCGCTGCTTGTCAGGGAAGATGGGAATGCCTAGCCGGGGCAGCGTCGACTGCCGCGACTCCCTCCCTCCCCCCCTCCTCCCCCGCTCACATCTGCAGTGACCCTGGGGAGCCTGCCATGTAGGCCTGATCGAGCTCGCCGTTGCCGCCTGCGTTGCCACCGTTGGTGCTCTGCGTCATCTGCTGCAACTGCTCGAAGAGGGAGTCGAGAATGAGGCGGAGGTCGGCGTAGGAGATGACGAGCACAGTGGAGGTGTCGGTGTTGCCGATCAGCTGGATGGACTCCTCGGAGCCGCAGTCGAGTTTGTTGAGGCAGTGGTACGCGTGGCCCCAGTCCACGTGCAGTCGGTTTTGATCGTCGACCTGGTTGAAGACGAACTGGTTGAAGAGGCGGAGAGCGTAGCGCTGGGGCTCAGAGGTGTACTCCTGCAGGTCGTTCAGCGACTCCAGCACAAAGTTCAGCTTAATCATCAGCCGCATCATCCGTCCGTTGTGCATCTCCTTCGTGCACTGGGCCAGAAGGTGGTCGGCGTGGCCCTCCTGGTGCCCCACCTCCATGGACATGCGCTCCCCCAGCGCGTGGCACAGCTGCGCGGCATCGGCGTTGCTCTCGAGGCAGGTCTGAATCAGGCCCCAGAAGCTCTGCGAGAACCCGGGCAGAGGCTGCATGCTGTTGAAGTTCTCCGGCTTCACGTTGACGTTCTTGGCGGCGAGCTGGAAGAGGATGAGACCGAGAGCTTGGATGTCCTGCTTCATCAGCAGCGGCATCATTGCCGGTGCGACCTTGGGCTCCAGCAGGTCCACCAGACCGAGGCCAGTAAAGTAGAAACGACCCGTGGTCTCTACATAAATAATCTTGGACCAGTGCAGGCCGCGGAGCAGGATGAGCGTCTCGTGGAAGGAGCGCAGCAGTCCCACCATCTGGCAGGTGAAGGACCACAGCAGGCCCTCCGTCGCGCGGTTGTTCTCCGTGCAGAAGGCCTCCTGCAGGCTCTTGGCACCGGCCATGAAGCGGTACTCCATGAGCACGTCGCTGCTGCCCATGACGAACTCGTCCGTGACGAAAATGTTGGAGAGCGGCACGAGGTTCGGGTGGCGGCACTGGCGCAGGGCGTCGTTGACAGTGGCGCAGTCCTCCGCCTTCATGGGCAGGCCCACGATGCGGCGCAGAAGGATGTCCTTGCCCGTGTAGCGCGCGCTCGTCTGGTACACCTGCGTGCGAATCTTCGGGATGAGGGTGCACTGCTTTGCCTCGGACTCCATGTTGTAGATGGTGGTGTAGGCCGCAAACTTGGAGGAGGTGACGTGCGTGACGGCGCGGCGGTGGCGCAGGGTCTGTGGCGACGTCAGTGCCGTGCGCACGGACGGGGACATGAAGAGACTACTCACGGGGGTGTAGGGCGTGGCTGGGAAGGGGTCCGCCATCAGCGAGGCGCTACCGTTGCTGCGGAAGGGGTCCACCTGGTGGGGGGTGTAGAGACTATGCGGGGACTGGAATGTGGGAGACATCATCTGCGCCTGGTTCATGCTGCCAGCCGAGCTCACGTGGCGCGGGCGAACGCCGCCGCCACCGCCACCGTAGCCGCCCATCCCGGCGGGGCTACTAATCGTGTTGCCCCTCCCCCCTAGCATGGGCTGAGCACGATCGCGCTTGCCGTGTGCACGGACGAAAAAGGCCGAAGAGCAGGATCAGAAGGAGGAAAGGAGCGGAACGAGAAGAAGTAGAGGAAATGGATCGACAGCTGGTTCTAGAAGAGGGTGGTGGGAGGGGGGTGGTGGGGTGATACAGCGGTCCTCACAGCTTCACCCGTCGCGGAGGGGGAGGGAGGGGAGGGGGCGTCGCAGGGAAATGGGAGGAAACCAAAAAGAGGAGAGGGGAAAAGAAGGAAAAAATAAAGAAACAGACAAAAAGCGCAGTTCTCCTTTCTTGCTATGAAATGGGCGGAGAGGAGGAGGAGGAGGAGAGAGAGGTAGGAGGAAACACATGTCAAAGCACACTGTGTGCGCGACGCAATCGAGAGAGGGCCACACTTCGCGATTCGCCAGTATATCCCCAAAACACATTGTGTTGCCCTTTCCATCTTCTATATCCCTGGAGATAGTGTAAGGTCTCCCCTCCCAGCAGTGCAGCTGCCAGACGGACAGGAGTCAATATGAAGCAACTCTGTGTGTGAGGTGTGTGGGGTGGGGGGAAGCGAGAAGTCGGGCGGCCCACTTCACTTGCGTGCTTGCTTGCGCGGCGGCTTCCTTCCATCCGCGCTGGGAGATGCCTGGCCACCGCGCTCTCCGCCCTCACGTGCTCGTCTCCTGCTGGCGCCTGCGCCACTGACAAATGTGGCCTTGAGCACCGACTCGTCCATGCGCACGTTGCGCACACTGGCCCCGCGCACTAGCGTCTCCCTGGCGCGCCAAAACGCGTCGCCCTCCGCCCCGGTGCGAATGCTCTGCTTCACGACAACGTTCATTGCCCTGTCCGTACGCATGACAATCCCGTTGATGGTCTCGCCATTCGCCAATTCAATAGACACCGGTTTGCCTCTGCAGTTTCGTAGAATGTCGATGGGCGTGAGGGCCCGCTTCACCACGTTTGCTGTGCTGGTAGGCATCCGAAGAGAGGGAGAGGGGGAGAGGAACGCAGATGAATGGGTCTTCCTCTCTTGACCAAGGCAGTCAAATGGAATCTACAGCCAACCGCACAGAAACGAAGAAGGGGAAGAAGAAAGGAAAAAGGGGGAGCGGATAAGTCGCTTGATGGAAGGTGCATGACGACGGGGGGGGGGGGGGGATGAGAGGAAAGGGTATTGCCACCTTCTTCTCTTCCTTGTGGTCGTTGCCATGGTCCGCATCGCGGCAGTTCGCCAGGCTTCCCTCTCCCTCATTTCCTCCTCAGCTGTGGGTGCTTGTGTGTATGTGAGCACACAAACGATGAAACAAGTTGGATGTCAGGCAGGACAGCGAATGGTGAAGGAGGGAGGGAGGAGTGACAGCCCTAGCTCACCTCACTTGCAGTTCTTGATAGCCTTGAACGGAGCAATGGGGACGCCGCGCTCGCGGCAGTGGCGCACCTCCTCGGTTAAATCCGCCAGCACGGGGAACACCTTCGCCATCACGGCCAGATCCTCGTCTGGGAGGAACGAGAACACGCTCGTCTTGACCCTCCGCGGGAACGAACGAAACGACCGCAGCGTCGCCAGACTCGTCTCGTCGGCGCCAACAGGCGCGCCTGCAGCAATGCAGAGGGACCGCAGCAGGTCGAGCGTGCGGAAGCTCTTGTAGTTGATGACGTTATCGCCGTCAAAGCCCCAAAAGACCTTGCGGCATTGCGGGCATTCGGTAAACTCGGCGTACATGTCGAAGATCTTCGGCTCCACACGAGTCCTCACCGAGTCCTTCGCCACGGGAACGAGCACGTCATTGCACGTGACGCAGCGTGAGAAGATGAGATGCTTGTCAAAGGTCAACCCGGCATCGCGGATGAGGCCAATCATGGTGGCCTGGAAGTCCTGCTTGCACCACTGCTTGACCATGAACACCTTGATGGGAGCCTCGGCAGACTCCGAAGAGCTGCTGTAGACGGAGTCCCCGTCCGAGTCGTACGCCACCACGCGATGTTGCGGTGGTGGCTGCGTTGCCTTCTCCGCGGCACGCTTCTGCACGCTGCGGTTGCGCGCCTCGGCCTGTCGCAGCAGCGAGTTGCTGCAGCAGATCAAGTGACGCCCCTCCGTGGAGGCGGCAGAGATGAGTCTGTCCTGGGAGACTTCCGGGCTGCACAGGGTGTCGTAGCCCAGCAGCCGAAGATACTTGGCGATCTTGCTCAGGCTGTAGTCCATTGCGAACTTTGGGCACTCGGTAGCAACCCTTTCCTTGTCTCCATCGCTGCTGTGCTCTGGTGCTTGGGGATCGCTACTGGCACTACCTTTGACGCCAGCCGACCAACCACCACCGTCGCTCATAAAGTGGGGAAGGTCGGAGTCGAGCGAAAGAGCCGTACACTCCCAGGAATGACTAGTGAACAATAATAATTAAACGATGTGTACGAATAATGCTTCCCTTCCTCTACGAGGCTGGGCGATGCGCAAAATGTGTGCTCGTGTGTGTGTTCCTCTGTTCTCGTCCATCGGGGTGGGATCCTGCGAGATGGGTGAGGAGGAAGGAGAGGGCAGAGAGGGGCAAAGTGATTCCAAAGGGTTCGTGAGCCATAACGAGCGCTCCCCCCCCCCCAACACAGGCGCGTCTCTGCGGAGAAGGCGCTGCAAGTACTCGCAATGGCAACACTCTCATGCGCACGATACCCCTCTGTGCACTGTTTGTCGATGTTGTGCTTGTTTGTTTGCTCATTTGCTCTTCGTGTGTGGTTTCACCTCCAACTTTTCCCCGCAGGTATCCCAAAGGACTTGCCCTGGATATACGCCCCCCCCCCGCCCCATTGCGCGCGTGCCGATAAGAGAGAGAGGTGAGGGGGGAGGAGGAGGAGGGGGGGGAGAGGAGAGAGAAAGGAAAGCACAAAGCCCAGTCTCCTCCCTACGCCAGCACCAGAAGCTCAACCACCATCTGGGGTGGAAAGGAATAGGGAAGGTGATCCTAACTCGTACCGGAGAGAGGGACAGAGACTCCTCATCATTATCATTACTGTGTAAATTGAACACAGTCACGACATGCGCTGGACACACTAACGCTCACAGCCATAAAAATGGTGCAGAGGAAGCGGAGGGAGAAAGGGGACATAGAAATAGAAGAGAATGGGGGAGCGGCACAGCCAAAGTAGGGGCACTGACGGAAGGAAGGGAGAGAGGGGGGACGGAGGAGGAGTCTCACACGTAGAGCGGGGGGGGGGTGGAGGGGGGAGGCCAAACTCCTCCCCTCTCTCCCCAACAACGCACAAAAGGCTGGTGAACGATCCAGACCACATATGGGGGAGGGGGAGAGTATTGCCGGCGTGCTAGCACGGAAATGTACAGTAGGATTAAGCAGGGCAAGCAAGCTGATAAAGCGGAGGAACGGGGAGAGAGCAGGAGGAGGAAAACAAAGGAAGCAAGGAGAAAGAGGGAAGAGCGCAGGAAGCGCGAGAGGCACGCCAGGCGAAATAGTATGGTGATATGGCTGTGATATAATGGTGGCAACCAAGGCACACACGCGCACACAAGAAGAAGCAAAAGCAACTGAAAAATGGAGAGGTGAAAGGGTAAACCCCGAGGTTCTAGCGGTGACTGTGTGTATCTGCAGTAAAGGGAGCAGGGAAGAAATATCAAGGAGAGGACGATCATGGGTATGAAAGTGGAGGGAGGGACGGAATAAGAAGGGAGGAGTTTGTGGTTGTTGCTGTTGTTGTTTCCTCTTTGGGGAGGGGAGGAGGGGGGAGACAGGAACACGAGAGTGAGCAAATGGTGAGGTGAGGCGAAGGGAACAAAGATGAGTCGAGAGCGACGCAAGAGAAGGGCATCATGGAGGAGCCACAGGAGGACAGGAGACGGGAGGGGGGAAGGGGGGAGGACGTCGCACGTCTTGGGCTTACAACATCCAGAGCACGGAAAGAAATCTGTAAAGAGCAGGCGAACCATATATACATACATACACGCACAAACCCGCACTCGCGCCGCAGCGTTACAGTTCGATTTCATCTGGCTCATACTCCTCCTCCTCTTCGGCTTGCGCCAGCTCCAACTGCCCCCCTTCACTCTCATGCACTCCCTCACCTCCCATCATCCCGTTTGCGCCATGGGGAGCGTCGCTATGGCATCCGTTGCCGTTACCATTGGCATTGCCGTTGCCGTTACCATTGCCGTTGCCGTTTGCTGTCAACGGTAGTTCGGCACCGGAGTCGGCGTGATGCGGGCCGTAGGGATCCGGGATGCAGGCCAAGGCGCTCTCCCGCGTTGCGTGCCGCGCCACGTGCTCTTGCAGCATCGTCACGTAGCCAATGGGGTCGCGCTGGAGGTAGGCCGCCGCAGAGGGGTTCAGCGGATCGCTGGGGTTGGGATAGCGCAGCAGCTGCGGTAGGAAGACCTCAAAGATGTTCTTCAGTTCGTACATGGGTGTCCATGTCTGGTTGATGACGTCAAGGCAGACGCTCCCGCTCGCCTCGTCGACGTTGGGGTGGAGAATGCGGTTGGAGAAGCCGATGGAAGGGGACTTAAAAGGGTACTCATCGGGTAGGTGGACGTGCAGCACCCAGGTGCCGTCCTCGTACGGCGTCCCTTTCGGCCCCTCGAACTCGACCCAGAACTCCGACACATTGTCGGAAGGGTACACCTTGAGTGAGGATTTCATAAGCTTCATGACATCCATCTCGCGGCGACGGTTTGGGTTGCCGCTACCGTTCGCTCTAGACATGTTTATAGCGGGCAATATGCGGTTGATCGAAGGGGAAGGGGGGAGGGAAGGAAACCCAACGGCAACGAAGAGCAATAATACGAATAATGGTCACGGAGGGATCAGAGCTGACTAGGCGAGATGGGGGGTATAGAAGTCGTCTACGTGCGGTGGAACTGCGGCGGCGGCCTGGGAGATAACCGTAGGTGCTTTCCAGTGAAGTAGGAGGAGGGGGACGAGAAGACAAAAAAAGGGAAGTGGCCCATCCCATGATGCGAAGAGGTGATGATTCCGTTGCAGCACCCAAGTGGAAAGGGAAGGAGGAAGGAGGCAGGGGCTTGCGTGTACCCCCTATGTATGTTCCCCTTTCCACGTCGTCTTGAGGGTCCGAGACGGTTCGGCCGAATGACAATGGGCTCCGTTCATTCTCTTTTTCTTATGGCGCCGATCTTGTAGGATATATATGTATATGTGTGTGTGTGTGTGTGTGTCACTATCGTTGGACAAAAGACTCTTTCCCCCCGAGATGGTACAGAAAACGCCAATGGAAAAAGCAAGCATTGCGTGCTTCGGTCACCCGTGCAGCTTTGCCGTCAAGGGGCACAGGACGCCGCACTCCCTCTCGCCGATTTCCCGCCCGCAGTCCATGCAGACGAGAACCAGTTGGTCGTCGCTGCTGTGCGGGGAAAGAAGGGTCGCCTCGGACGGTGCCCTGGACGAGCTCTTGTCCGACGACGACGCCGGAATCTTCAACGTAGATGGCGCCATCACGCCGCCCTTCTCGATGCGGCAGTCACCCTTCTCGGTGACGAAGCTGAGGTTGCGGAAGCTGCCTGTCAAGTCCTCCTTCACAAAAGATCGATCCATTACATTGGTCTCGTCACTCACGTCGTCCTCCGGGTCCTTGAGTAGCAGGCTGCCGACGACACGGCCCTCGCACCGTTGGCTGCCCACCGGTGTCACCGCCACCACGGGCTCCTCCGCGGCCGGCCGCTTCTTCATAGCCGACTTGGGCGGGCTCGCGTTGGCAATCTGAGCGGCGGGCGACATCGGGTCCTTGGCCGGCTTCTCGGAAGTCGCCGCGTCGGCCTCGTCGTGCTGCTGTTGCTCCCCCTTTCGGCGGGGCGAGCCAGTGCCGTGCATGGCGCTGTCTCTCTCTTTCGTCGATGACTCTCTACAGCCCATGTTGCCGCGTGGTTACCGCAGAAGGGGGGGGGGGGAAGGGAAGGAGAGCCAAGATGAAGAAAGAAATAGACTAGGAACAGGGTGAGAGGGCTAAACGTGAAGGCAAATCATAATGCAAGGAAACGAGAGAGGTTATCCACGGATGCTTGAGTCAGCATGGTGTAGTGCAGGGGGGTGGTGGCGAGTGCACTTGCGTACGGATGGATGGATGCACGGAAGGGTACCCCCCCCCCCTCTTGCTGCATGAACCGGCAGCGAATGCTCCCCTTTCTCCACTCCCGTCTCGTCTTTTTCTTCATTGCTGTCACTGTAGATTATTATTTCAGCACCGTTGGCACAGTGTGGCAAAGGCAGGTACTCGGGATACGACACCAAACTATGTTCGGACAGTAATGGGGGGGGGGGGGAAATGGGGATTGGGGATTGGGGTAGCGCGTGTGTTGTTGCTCGTTGCAGAGTCCGCAACACCCAAAGGGTCTCCTCTTCGCTTGCGCTGCGCTCAGCTTCGCCATCACCACGGGTGTGTGCTGCCATCCCCCCGCTTAAGCGAGGTGTTTTGAGGTGGTGCTGTCAGCACCCCACCACCTATCTCTCTCTCACTCTCGAAGCGTTAAGACGAAAGGAAGAAAGGGGGAAAAAAGTATATTCTTAGGAGTGCAAGTGCGTGCAAGTGGCGCCACATACGGCTAAATGGACCAGCGGGTTGCCGTGGGTCAGTGCAGGCAAAAGGGGGGGGGAAGCAGGGGAAGTAGAATCTGAAGAGACGTCGAAGAAACAATGGACAACAGGGCAAGCGAATGGTGGAGAGCAGGGGAGGAACGGGGGGAGGGGGGGGGGGGGTAGAAAGCCTAGCATGAACAACCTGAGCAGCAAGAGCAGTTAGAGCAGCAGCTGTCTGATTTGGCAGTGGGAACGTGTCGCGGGGCCTTCATCCGGGTCATGGCAGGTCCCAAAACGTCTACCATGGTCTCGACAGCTTCCACCGTCAATTCCGTCTTCACACCCTTGGAACACGGTTTGTTCTCCTGGTGAGGAGGGTGCTGACAGCACTTGCAGCGGCATGGGGTGGCCGGTGGCACCGGTGGCGAGTTGTGGTACGGACGGAAAGCCTCGGCACCTGCAGTTTGAGCCTGCTGCTGCTGCTGCTGCTGGGTTGGTGGAGCTGGGGAGTAAGCATACTCCGCGTATTTCGCAGCAGCAGGTGGAGGAGGAGGGCAGGCTACGTCATCGTCGCGCGCGGTGTCGGGAGCTCCCATGGGCACCTCGAACGCGCTGAACTCTTTCTTGGTTGACATAGGCTCAATAACGGAGGAACCTCTTTAAGAAGCGAGAGGAAGAGGATATGAAGGGGGAAAGGACAAGACGAATAGCGAACAAAGCAGTACGGACAGGGTAGGTTGCCTTGAGAAGAAGGAAAGACGACACACGATAGAGAATGTCATCGTTGAGGGGGGTCTCCCCACCCAGTGGCTATCCGCCGGGCCATCTCGGAGATGGGCTGGTTCGACGGGGGTATGGGTGAGATGACGGCCTTTTAGTGAGCAGGCTATCCCTTTCCTTCTTAAAGCTCCCTCTCTCACTCTCCTTTCTTTTTTTTTTTTTTTTTGATGGCGTCTTGCACTCAATAGTATCAATCAGTCAGTGGAGAAGCAGGATCGAATAGAAGCAATCGAAAACTCGGAGACTGGGAGAGAGGTAAAAGGGGGGGAGGGGGAGGGCAGACCTAATGGGGAATATGCGCAGGCAGTCCTCACAAGCCCCAACCACACGAACAGCCGGACACAGTGGTTTTGCCGTTGTCGGTGTAGGTCCTGCAGCACAGGCAGCGGCAGCAACAACATGAGCCCTTGTCTACATCGGTTTTTTGCGCTGGTGCGGACCCCTCACCCATATGAGCAGCAGAAGGCGGCTCAGACGACCTCGGACCACCACCATAGGGTGCCTGAAGTTGCCCATCCCCATGGGGGAAGGTGTAATAGCGCAGGTCCGCGTCACGGGTGTCGGGGCTGGGCGAGCGGCCGCCAGAGCCTCGGTAAACCACGGCCGCGGCCTGTGTGGCGACCTCGCTCTCTTGACTCACATCCGCCTCAGCGGCGCGCGTGTCATGCATTGCAGCCAAAGGGTTTGACGCGTCGCTAGCGTTGGTATTCTCGGTCATCAGCGAGTCGGGTGGCGAGGGAGGGGAAGGCAGCAAGTATCAGGGAAGCAGAAAAAAGCTGCTGAGGGGAAGAGATGAGAATATTGCGGGGACATGAAATACATGCGTGTCTGCAGTGTCTCTGCGCGTAGCAGAGCACCGTCGGCGAACGTGGCCAGAGCGGGAGGGAGGGGAAGAAGAGGGACACGATGTGGGATGAGAAAAGGAGGAGACTCACCCCATTTGCGCAGTTGTTCTCCACAAATGGGCCGCCACGACAGCATTCGCCTAACGAAACCGAAAGGTGCCAAGGTGGCAGGTGCTGGTGGAGAGCGCATGGTCACTAGCCTTCTCCTTCCTCCTTCCTCCTCCTTCGCCTGAGTGGCAGCAGCAGGGGAGGGGGGGAGGGCGAGAGAGGGCACACTCTCTCTCCGCTTTCAACTTGCATATGTCATCTTGCTTTATTGCTCTCTTTCTGTGGGTTTGGTGGCACAGTTACACAATGTTATAGGAACGATGGCGGGCAAAGGAGAGTGAGTGAGGGAGGGAGGGGGGGAGGGGGATGGCGGTGCTGCGACCCACATTCACCCCTCCTTCCCCACCCCCCCACCCCCCCCCCCACACACACACACGCGCTTCTCTCTCTTCTCTCTGTGGCATCTCTTCGCTACACGTAGTCAAAGTCGTCGCGTTTCGCGTTGAACGTGTCGACGTGCTGGCGAATCTTGCTGCCTGGCATCCATGTCACGTAGTCATCGAGGCCGCGCGGAACGAGGAAGGCGGGGTCACGCACTTGCGTTGTGCCAACGCGCACATGGCCGTGGTGCACCATGTCCGCGCCTAGTTTGCAGTTGGCTGCCATCTTCAGGTCGCGCAGTATGGTGGGGAGACGGCGCTTGCAGAAGGCCTCAACGCCCACCTTGTCCACCTCCGCTAGCCCGAGTTTCTCCTGGACGAGGCCCATGTTGTACAGCTTCTCCACCAGCTGCTGCGTCACCTCGATTCTAATCTTGCTGTCGCCGGGCAAGTAACGGAGTTGGGTGAGCAGCTGGCGAATGAGGCCAACAAGGCGGAGGTAGCGGCGATAGTCCTCGCGGTCCTCGAGGTGGTACTTCGTGATACAGTAGGGCTCGTGCCAGTTGTCCTGCTGGTACTGCATGAAGTCATGCTTCTTGAGGAGCTTGCGTTCGTGGTACTTGAGCTCGCGGTGAATGGGGTTGCCCCTGGAGTGCTGTGAGACGGGCGTGAACTTGCTCTTCTTGCTGCGCTGCACCGCGGCCTGCTGCGCGG
>JASAOB010002477.1:0-16113 GCA_030849825.1 Herpetomonas tarakana | reverse complement strand
AGCCCGCGCGGCGTACAAGTCCTCCAGCGACGGGCCCTGGTCGTAGTGACGGCCAATGTGGAGGATGATCGTCGGGGGGTCGGCCTGGTGCACCTCGCGCCAGGGCAGGATGCCCCCTGTCGCCATCTCGAACACAACGCAGCCCAAGGCCCAGATATCGCTCGCGCTGGTCGACACCTGAGTGCGGATCAGCTCCGGGCTCATGTAGAGCGGGGTACCACACAGAACACGGCCGCCGCCGCCTTCCAAAACATCCTCGCCCTCGTTGTCGATCACGTCTTCTTCACTGTCCGTGTACACCTCGCTGCTCTCCAAGCTGCCTGATGTGGTGCTCTCCTCTTCCGCACTGTCAAGATCAGTATCCCTACCGCTGCTGCCTCTGCCATGTTGGGAGTGCGAGGAGGCAGAAGACGGCAACGAGGAATCGGCGGGCTGCTTCGCTCCCTGGTGAGCCGCATCATGGCGCGCAGCCCTCCTCCCCTTCTCTTTGCCTTTCTTCCTCTCCTCCTCCTCTTCTTCTTCGATAAGTGTGTCGTTGGGTCCACGGGGGGTGGGCGATTGCGCGGGCTCCTCGTGCGCTGCCAGCGTCGCTCCTCCTCTGCTGCTCCCCGGCGCCGTGCTCGCCTTCCTCGAGTGGCGGTGCGACGTTGCGCGGTCCTCTCGCGGGGCCTTCTGCTCCGTGGCGCTCTTCCTTTGCTTCTTTCGGTGGTGTCCTCGCCGTCTTGTCGCCCGGCGGAAGCGGAAGGTTCGTGGCGTGTTGCAGTCCCGCAGCAGCTTGCTGGTCCCAAAGTCGGTCAGCTTCACGTTTCCCCGTTCCGAGACGAGCACATTCGCGCTCTTCAGGTCCCCGTGGACGACGGAGCGGCTGGCCAGGTACTCCAGTCCTTCCAAGATCTGCAGCGCGTACAGGCGAATCACATTCTCCTCGAAAGCGCCGAAGCTCTTCACGAGCGCCTGCAGCGTGCCGCCGGCGACATACTCCATGAGAATGCAGAGCCCCCGTCGCTTCACTGCTTGGAAGCCGAGGCATCGCACGATGCGGTGGTGCTGAAGCTGGGTGAGAAACCACAGTTCCCGCAGGTGTGCCTCCCGCAGCCCGCGCGGCATCTTCACGTAGTGTCGCACGTTTTCTCTCTCCACCACAAGCATCGGCTGTGTGGCGGAGTGCCCGTGGTGGTGGTGGCGGTGCTTCCGCGAGCTTCTTGGGCCTGGCCTAACAGCTTCAGACACGACATTCCTGTGAGGACTTCCCTCGGCACGGCGGGAGCGGTCGTCGTGCGCGCTGTCCGCGTAGTCCATCTCGGCGGTGGTACTTGTTGCTGGTTTTGTTGTCGGCATCGCAGTGTTCTGGTCGTGGTGTTGCGATTTGGGTCCATCTCTGTTGCCTTCGACCTCTGCTCCGTCTTCGCTGCTGCTCTCTTCATTGCGGTTCTCGAGCCCGTCGCCCCCCTCCCTCTTCGTTCGCTTCGTCAGCGGGCCTTCTTTCCGTATCCGGTGAGGGGAACGGGCCGTGGGGCCATCCACCGCGCTGGACGGGCTCCCGCCGGCAGTCGATGCAGCTGCCTCGGCAGGTGGTGGTGGTGGTGGTGGTGTCAGGTCATCTACGGTGATGTTCGTGGGGCTTCGAAAGCCCGTCGTGCTGATATCCGAGATGGAGAGGATGGTGTCGTCAATGTTGGCCGCTTTGCGTCCTGCGGCTCGCTTCTGGGTTGCTTTCCTTTCCTTTGTCGTTGCTCGTCTGTGGTGCCGCCCCTTCCTCCTGCCGTCGCCGCCATTGTTGTCGGCCTCTTCACCTCCCTGCTCGCTAGAGTACTCGGCGTCTTCATCGGTCGAGAGGGTCCGCTCTGCCCTGGCTGGCTTTCGCCGCCTCGGGATACTTTCTGCCGGAAAAGAAAATGCATGGCTAGAGTTGTTGTTGTCGTGTGTTCCCGTTGGACTGCTTTCTGATTCCCCATAGCCCCCTTCTCTGCCCTCTTCCGAGTTGTACGAGTCAGTGCTGTTGCCCTCATCATCTTCCTTTTCTTCATCGTCCTGGGAATCGGAGTTGTTGCTGTTCCAGCCGCCAATATTAGCTGTCCCTTTCAGTACCTTTATCGCGATGAGCATGCCGGACTCGACATCGATGCCGGTGTAGACGTCGCCAGAGGCCCCAGCGCCGATGCGGGCACCCCATTGTAGATCGCGCATGGGCATGACGCTGTACTTGACGGGGGCGTTGCTGCTGCCAGCGATGGCGCTTCCCGTGCCTGCCTGGAGAAAGCCTTGCTGCAGTTGCGAGTGTGACGTGGTCAGCTCGCCACCAGAGGGGTGACGTGGCAGGGGGGTGTCCATTCCCTGCTGCTGTGGACCGAGGAGGTCAGACCGTGGTGGGGAGACGATCAACGCCGCGCTGCTGCCAGCGCCACCGCCGGTAGCGTTTGTGGAATGCTGCAGAAGCTGCGGGTCGTGACTGGGTGTGGAGGAGACGCTCCGCTGCTGCTGCTGCTGCTGCTGCTGTTGCTGTGAAGCTGGGGAGGGAACGGGAATGAAGAAGCCTCTGGGGTCGAGTCCCGGGCCCTGTGATGGGCTGCCGCTGTGTTTGGGGCCTCCCAGCGCCACAGAGGAGGAGGAGGTCGAGGGTGAGGGCAGCACGAGGGCACCGTCCATCTCTCGGCTGGCGGGGTGGCCCGGCTTCTTGTCCGTGTCGAGCCGGACATCGTCGTCGCAGAGGCCGGGGTTGGCAGGGGTCTGCGCGAGCGAGCGCAGCGCGGTGGAGTCGGGTGGCGATGTAGACGACACCGAGGCGGCCCCTGGCGGCAGCTGCGCTTTGGGGTACAGATGAAAGTAGAAGTGCTCGAGGTACGTGCGGGTCGCTGGCAGCCGCGCCAGCAACGCCGTCAGCCGTTCACTGCTGCTACTGCCACCACCACCACCATCCATATCAATGTTCATGGTGAAGGGGGTGCCGGTGTTGCCTCTCTTGTGTTTGCTGTCCCGGTCGAGCAGGACAAGGTGCTCGTCCTGCGCCGATGCGAGAAGCTCCCCGGCCTCCTCCAGCTCACGGTCTTCACGGGATTGCTTCTCCGGCACACGCACGACGGCAATGTCGTCCCCCGCCAGCAGTTCCTTCCTTCGACCCTTTCCCACGCGAATGTCGTTGATGTACGTGCCGTTGGTGCTCATGTCTTCGAGGACCACCCGCACCACGGTAACGATTTGCTGCTCCTGGGGTGAAGCCGAGGGACTGGGATAGAAGGTGCTGCTGTACTGTCGGTCCTCTGGCGCGGCAGCAGCGGCGGCGGAGAGCACGAGATGCGAGGACGGGGAGGCCAGCGTCGTGAAACGCTTCTCCCCGCCTTCGCTGTTTCCTGTGAGGACTTCCTTGGGGAGGGGTTGCGGTCTCGACACATCATGGGGGCTGCTATGGCCCGCAGAGGTCAATCCGGCGGTCACGGCAGCCGCGTTGCCCCCGCCGCCTTGCGTTGTACTCGTCGTTGTCGTCAATGGGCGTGGCCCCGAGGGAGACCGTCGTGCTCCGCTGCCTTTCCGAATACCCTTCTTGGCCGATCTCGCGTTGCTGCTGTTGTGTTGCAACGGTTCCGGCGAAGGGCAAGCAGAGTCCGCCACATCCTCCTCGTTCTCCTTCTTCTGTTCATTGTTGCCTCCGTCGTCGGTGCTCTGGTAATAGTAGGGTGAGGACAGCGTCGGCGAGGCCTCGGAGTCCCCAGCCTCCACCTTCAGCGAGGAAGGCCCCTTGGCGGCGGCGGAGGAGAGGTACGGCGCTGCGGATAAAGCTGCTGTTGCTGCTTCACCTTCGTTCTGTGCTCTGGTGTTGCTATTCCTTTCCAGCTGTAGGGCCCCGGACGATTCTGTCATTCCCTCGGCCCCTCCCGCCATCGACGCGTGGCCGGAAGGGAATGCACCACCCGCCGTCACCACCTCCACCTCCAGCGTCAGCGTAAAGTGCACGGCGCTGACTCTGGGGTCGTCTATGACGACGTCGCACAGGCTGCTGCGGCCGACCGTGACGTTGCGTGTCTTCTCAAAAGTGCAGGTGTGGCTGACGTGCTCGGACACCAACAGGCCCCAGGCCTCGTGCAGGCTGTAGCCACGAGAGGTGGCCAGGGCGGCGACGTCAGGGACAAGGCGGGAGTGTTGATGGTGGTGCGCGCTACCGTCCCCGTCCAGCTGCGTCGGGACCCGCTGCGTCGCCGCAAGGGACGCGACATCGTCGATAGGATCCGTATGGTTGTTGTAGCGCGCGGCGCTGGCGAAGGGCGAGGCCGGCACGAGCGCGGGAGGTTTATCCATGCTGGACCTGCTCTCTGACCCTTTTTTTTTTTTTTGCTTTCTTCTTTGTTATAGTGTTTAAGTGTGAGATGAAGAGACAATGGGTGTGTACCGTAGGGGGGAGGGGAGAGGTGTGATGAAGTACTTTCCGAAGCGTAGTTAAAGGAGGGAGGGGACGCAGCGAGAAAGAGAGAGAGCTTCTGTGTGTGTGTGTCTGTGGGATAGGGCTACTTTCAAGAAAGAATAAAGTCTGTTCGTCGGTTCTTCTTCTTCTTCGACGAGTGGGAGCAGCAACACAGCAGCAATGACGGTGATATCAGTGATATGAGCAATAATAATAATACGAAGGATATGGGGGAGGGGGGGGGGGGGTTCTCCTGTGTGTCGTCCGAGATAGTGTTGAGAGACAGAGAGAAGGAGGATCGCCACGGCAGCAATCGCTAAGGCAAGAGTGTGCAAAACGTGTTTGGTGTTCCCATAGATGGCTAACGGAATGACGACGGAGGAAAGGGGAATGAGAGACAGAGAGAGAGAGTTGAGGGATAGACAGACACATGCTCTGCTACATCATCATATGAAGGATCCATTCCCGTGTCGTCTTCCACACGTCCTGCTTATTGGATAAATCCGGGGAAAGAAGAGAGGAGAGTGGTGTGCACTGCAGCGGCCTTCCTTTGGCTACCCACAACTTTGCACACAACATGCCTTAATCTTGTCTTCTTTCATTGGTTGGCAACTTCCATTCCTCCTCCTGCGAGGAAATGGGGTGAACGACATTAGCAGGGCTCCCCACAGCCATAAGAACCGCGGAGACGGCAGCGCCGCGTGATGGTGGTGGTGGTGGGAGGCCAATGGGGAAAGAGAGAGACTATGCATATGTGTGTGATTTCCTCAGCTGGCGCGGAATGGCTGGTAGGCCGGCTCCTGCGCAAAGTGCCTCGCCGGCGACCGCGCTCGCTCCGCCCACCTCTCTGTCAGCAGCGACGAGTGCTCCGCGATGCGCTCCTTCCCGCCTTCCTCCTCCTCGACCACGAGCGGCAGCATGCCACGTCGCTCCCACTCCCACGCCCGCAGCGCCGCGTCGCGCGTGTAGCGCTGGTGGAAGTCGGGGTCGTTGCTGAGGTCAAAAATCAGTTTCTGCCGCGCAAGTGCCTTCTTCTGCAGGGCAGCGTAGGCCTCCCAGGCCTCCCCTTCCACCCCGGTGAGCGGGGCGGCTTCTCGAATCTCCCCGTGCAGGCGCTCGAGGTCCTCGGCGAGCGTGCTCGTCAGGTCCTCGATCTCGTGGGCGTCCACGTAGGGGAAGTACGATGCCGCCTCACCCCCGTCCCCGTCCCCGTCCCCGCCACCGCTGCCATCCCTCTCACCAGCAGTGGCGTCCTCTTCCTTTTCGGCGAACGCCAGTTGTCCACCCCCTGCGGCCAGGGCAGACGCCGAGTACTGCAGGTGATCTGTTGGCCGCGTCACCGCCGGGTACTCGCTTTGCTGATTCTTCAACTGCGGGACGTCAAGGCCGAAGCCGGGCTCGTAGCCTTGGACCGGCGGGGATAGCGAGGGACGCCGATAGTTGCCGGGCGGCTGCTCCGCCTGCATCAGCAAGCACTCGTCAAAGCACTGCTCCAGGCCAAGCGCACGCACTGCGGACAGGCTCTCCGCCATACGTGCCATCAACCGGGATAGACGATGCTCAAAGTGTGCCTGGTTGACCTCGCAAAGCCGATCGTACGCGGCGGACAGCTTCTGCTCCGCTTGCAGATCGCTCTGCCGCTTGCGGGCGTCGTTCACGTGGTTCTTCTCGTAAATGTACTCCATCGCGGCCTGAGCCCACTTCTCCTCGCTCCCTGTTTTGCTAGCGCCGGCGAGGTAGGCGTTGGTGGCGGTCTGGGGCTTCTTCTGGTAAAGGGCGGCGCTAAGGGCAAAGCCGGCCGCCCGTGCCACGACGGAGAAGCGGAGCATCTCCCCTCCCTATTCTTTCGTCCTTTGTCCCAGAAAACGATATGTTGTCCCCTGAAACGGCGAACGAGAGAGTGTGTGTGAGAGAGAGAGGTGTGTGTCTGTGGGTGGGGGGAAGGCAAGAGAATAGACAGCGAGAACGAAACACACACCGAGCGGGGGTCCGATGAAGAAGAGCGAGAGAGCGCTATAGGAGGGAGTGGTGAGTGTCCGACTTACCCTTTCTTACTTCTGTCCAAGTGTCGAGACGAGAGAGAGAGAAGGAGAAAGAGTGAGAGAGACGGTGAGTCTGCTGGTGATCCGCTTTCTTGTTGGGGGTGCTCAGGAAAGGGTAAGCAGCGGCTCCACTTATCCTCTGTATGCCGAGGGACCTCCCCTAGCGAGCTGTCTGGCACAGCAGGCGCATGCATTTGCCTGCGCCTGCAGTTCCTCCCTCTCCCTCTCCCATCCCGCCCTCTCTCTGCTGACTGCGGGAGGGCTGGCTGGAGTGGATGTGTAGCCTTTCTTGTTTTTGGTTGTTGTTGTTTCTTATCCTGAGTACTGTCCCCCACCTACGTTCACTGTCACAACGATGACAATGTCGATGGTGGTGATGGTGATGGGATATCGGGGATTGGCTGGGCTGGGGTGATATGGCGGCGGTGTTTCGTTGCGCGCTACAGGTGCGATTAGAAAAGAAAAGGAAGAAGAGGAGGAGAGGGGAGAGTAAAAGTGCAACAACGGGGGGAGGGGGGGGGGAAGGGAAGGAGAGAAGTGGACAAGAGAGACGGACCCGGTCAGGGGGAGCGGGCAGAACGAAACGAGGAAGGGGAACCCGGAGGCGCAGCCGGACAGCGGACAGTAGACAGCGGTCACGATAGGCACCAAACAGAAGTAAATCAACAGAGCATTACGCACGCTTAATGGTATACATGCAGTACCAGCAAAGTCAAAGACCTTCACAGCATTCACAGTGACAACAACAACAACAACAACAACGACATGGGGGTAAAACACAGCGAAGCAAGCAAAAAGGGGAGGAAGGTCAAGTAAAGAACAGAGGGAAGGAATCGAGTACAGAGAAAGAGAGAAGGAGGAGAGAGGTGTGTGAGGGGGAGGGCAAGGAAGGAGGCGAGGGCGACGGGCGCCTTCTGCAACCCCTTTCGGAGAGCCGCTCTCCTTTACTTCACGAACCATGGTCAATCGTTCCTTTTCCACGTGGTGGCAAGAAAAGGGATGTCCCCACGTCTCACACACACGCACACACTGTGCAGCGAAGCAGGAGAACCCTACACACTCAGAGTTGGCGAAGATGGGTTGGCTGCCGATGGCAGCAAGTCAGTATGATGATGATGATATGAAGGCGGTGGGAGGGGCAAAAGGAGCAGATGAGCGTGATATGAAGTCAGGAGAAATGAAAGTAGGAAAAGGAGATGGGGGATGGATGCGGGCAGAGGGGGTTTCACGATGGCGTTGATGGCTTGCTTCTTCGCTGTTTCTCTCCTTACCTTAACACCCCACACCAACCGCTTCTCCACTCCACTCCACTCCTCTTCGTTGTCTCACCAGTCAAAGTTGTTGCCCGCCTCCGCTTCCGGCACGTCCTTCTCAATGGTCTGCTGCGCTGACCGGCCCTCGCCGTAGGTTGCCACCGATGGGCCTACGCCGCCGTTGCTCACGGAGCTCACGACCTGGCCGGCGGTCACGTCCTGCTTGCCGCGGTTCTCGGGGTGCAGCTGGTGGAACTTCACGCTCTCCTCGTAAATCGCTCGCTTCACATCCGCCACCGTTTTGTGTGCGCTCTCGTCAAAGGAGAAGAGGCGGTAGACGCAGTGGTCGTCGGCCTCGTCGTGCAGGCTCTCGAGGAACGGATGCCGCATGGCCTCGCGAACGGTAATGCGCTTGTTGGGGTTGAAGACGAGCATCTTGCGAAGCAGGTCGAGGGCTTCCTCAGAGGCGTTGGGGTACTTCAGTCGCCAGTTCGGTGCCGGGCGGAAGCTCTTCTTCTTCAAGTACTTTTGTGCGGCGGAGCTGCCCACGGCGGCGATGTCGGCGTCTGAGGGGGTGCCAATCACGTCGACGATCTTGTCCAGTTGGTTGACGCGGTCCTTGCCTTGGAAAAGCGGCCGCGACCCGAGCAGCTCGCCAAGAATGCAGCCAATTCCCCACACATCAATCTGCGAGGAGTAGTTTTTGTCCTCCATCACCAACTCCGGTGCGCGGTACCAGCGCATCGTCACGTAGTCGGTCATGTACTCGCCCTGATCGTTCTCCTCCTTCGCCAGGCCAAAGTCGCAGATCTTCAAATCGCAGTTGGTGTTGACTAGGACGTTTGCCGGGGTGATGTCGCGATGAATGACGCCGGCAGAGTGGATGATGAAGAGCGCACGCAGGGCTTGGTAGATGAAGAACTGCACGTGGGCCTCGGTAAGCACCTGGCCGGAGCGCAGCACCTGCTTCAGGTCCGTCTCCATAATGTCCATAACGATATAGAAGTGTTCGAACTTGTCCTTCTCGACGGGGGTGAGGACGTTCTTGAGTCCGATGATGTTGTCATCGTTGAAGTGCGCCAGGAGCTTGATCTCACGCAGGATGCGCTTGGCGAGAATCACCTCGTCAAAGATTTCCTTGTTGACACGCTTGATGGCGACGAGGTTGTTGTTATCCTTTGTATCCTTCGCCCGGATCACAACGCCGTAGCTGCCCGCGCCGATGATGCGCTCGAGAACGTAGCGGTCGTCAAGCTTGCTGATCTCCCGCTGCAGCTCCTCCAGTGACTTGGTCGCAGACATAGTTCAATGAAGCAGTAGTGTTGTAATAATAGTAGTAGTGATAGTCGAAGACTCCTTATATGTGTGTTTTATGTCCGTATGCTTACAGTCTGCAACAACAAGGGACAGCACCCACACCGATGCCAAACGCTCAACCAAGACTGGGATAGCGCTTAGGTAGCCAAGAGAGTGAGCGAGGGGCGAGATAGTGGTTCTGCAAAGGAAGAAGAAAAGAGAGATAGAGAGAAGAAGAAGAAGAACAGAGGACGTGACGAGAGATATATGTGTGTGCTGTTAAGCTGTGCGTACGTGTGTGTGGATCGAGATGACCAGGAGAGAGAGGAGGGAAGAGAGAACAAGGTGTTGCTGGGGGGCCATTGCCGTGGGGATAGGACTTTTCTCCTTGTGGAGTAGTCTCTCGCTCTTTCTCTTCTCTCCCTGGTATTTTTCTTGCCCGTTCACGACTCTGGTCGTGGTGCTGAGTGGGATAGGGTGGAGGAGAGATGGACCTGCCTCCCTCTCTCTACCGCCTTTCTTGTTTCCCGCTCACTTCATTTCGTATCACCCCCATCCAAGTGTGTGGGTGTGTGCGAGTATCATTTATGCCTGCTCCCCCCCTCTTTTCGCTGCGATGTTTGTGCGTTGCGCAGATGACGTTAAGGGAGAGGAGGAGGAAGGAAGGAGGAAGATGACAGCGGTGGAAAGGGATGAGAGGGGGGGGGGGGGGAAGGATGTGCAGGTACAGGTGCTTATGTATGAGGGAGAGAAGGAAGAATGAAGGAATCTGTGAGGGCAGAGGAGTAGAGGACGGCGTCGGAGGGTAGCGTAGGCCCAATACCTCCACCTCCCCTTTTTGCACCCTCTCTCTCTCTCTCTCTGCTCCAGTGTGTCTGATGATGACTCAATCTGAGTCGGAGCTGGAGCTATCCGCGGGGGGCCTGCGCCGCTTGACGTGGGAGCCGTGCTGCGATGATGGTGGTAGTGTGTCGGGCGCCTGCAGTTGGTTGCTCGTGTGATTCTTGCCGGGATTGTCGGCGGGGGCGGGGGCAGTCACTCTCTTTGGTGTGCCAGTGGCGTGCGAGGGGGCTGTCGGGGGCGATTTCGCAGCGGGGGCGGTGCGGGCGGTGATGGCGGGGGTCGAGGGGGCCGACGAGTCCTCCCCTGCCGGTGGGGGCCGCCGCTCCGTTGTCCTCTTCTCCTTCTGCCTCTGCTTCTCCTTTCCGCTCTCGGCGGAGTGTCCGGCCGCCGCTGGCACTTGGCTGCCGCTAGGTGTTGCGAGCAGTGCAAAGCGGGCCAGGAAGGTCTCCTCCTCTTCCTTCGCCTCCTTTCCCCCCACTGCTGAAGGCGCAGAGGATGGGATCTCGTGGCCCGCCGACTGCGTCGTCCTCTCCGCGTCGCGATGCCGTTCCTTCCTCCCCCGTTTCGTTGGCGGAGGCGGCGGCACCAACGAGGGATCCTCTCCCTCTTCTCCTCCCTCCCCGTTCTCTTCATTCCGACTATCGTTCTTACTCATATGCTTATGCTTGACCTTCTCGTCCTTGTTGCGCTCTGTGTGCTCCTGCGCGAACGAGGCGTCGTCCATCGCCAGCTGGAAGAACGACGGCTCCTCTGCCCCGCCGCTCTTTCCGTGTTGGGGATGTGCGGGCCCACTCTCCGCCTTCATCATCGGAGGGGAGGTGTCCCCCGCCTCTCGCGGCATGAGGGCAGGGGAGGCCTGTGCGCTCCTGTTCTGTTTCCTTCGTTTGTTTCGCTTGTGGGCCGCAGTGTCTGGGGTGGCGACAGCCGTTTCCGCTGTCGTCGTCGTCGTCGTGGGTGCGTGAGCCGTGTTTCTGTCGCTGTCGGTGGTGGGAGCCGGCACGGCCTGGATGGACGACTGCGCCATCTCGCCCCCACCGCGACCTTCCTCGGCCCTTGACGGATGCTCACCGGGCTGCCTCTGGTGCTTCTCCTTCTTGTGAGGGGTGTTGCAGTTCTGGTTCTGAGTCTGATGGTTGCTGTTGCTCGTGGTGGTGATGTTCTTCTGGGGTGTGGAGGCGACCACGTTCACCACCTGGTACTTCCTGCCCGGCGTCACGAAGAGATTGCCCTCCGCGTCAACGGGTAGGAGCAGCTCGCCGCTCTGCACATCGCGGAGGCCGACAGCGAAGGAGTTGACGGAGAAGTTAGGATGGCCGCTGCCGCTGCTGTTGTTCCCACGTCCGCCGAACGCGTAGGTGGGGTTGAAGGAGTTGTGCGCATCGGAGGGGAGCCGGATGATGAGGCCATCAATCTGAATAGTGGACATTCTTTGGAAACGACAGTAGTAATGGGTGTTCTGTGTTTGGCTCTTTGCTCTCTCTCTATATATATGTGTGCGAGTGTTTCTTCTCAGTATCTTTCTCCGCCTTCTACGCGATTCTTCAAGAGGATTCTGAATGAAGAAAGGGCAAGGGTGTGTGTGTGTGTGTGTGTGGGTGGGTGGAAGGTAACGAAATCCGGGGGACACACCGAAGGCGAGCATCTCCGCGCGCCCTTCCTACCTCCCGTCACGAGAGACCAACGAAATCACATGTTGATGTGCGAGATGGACGGTTTTTCTGGGACAAGCAACAAAAATAGATCACAGTGAGAGGTGGGGGGGGGGGGGGGGAAGTAGGAGTAACGGAAGTGGTTAGGAAGGAGGAAAGGGACGAAACTAACAGTAGCAACAACACACACACACACACACACAATTGATCGCGGAGAGCAACCCGGCAGTGCACGTAGCGCATCATTCCAGATATGATACGATACACGAAGGATTGTGGTGCTCGTCGCATGCCGTGCCTTTCACCACGATTGCCACGGAGACGGGCTGCCCAGGCACCGGAACAGGAAAGACAAGGGAGCTCGTCTCTCTCCTCCCCTCTACTGCCCGCAGCCTCCGATGTTGCCCGGTAAACCGCTCGCCACCGCTGCCGTCCTTTTCCTTGTCCTGTTGCCTGCTGCCTCCGTCGTCGTCCCCACCAGTGCTCCTGTTGTTGTTGCGAGTGGCGAGGGATAGCAAGGTGTGCTCGGCCGGGCGGAGCAGTACACGAAGGTCTGGCGCGCTCAGCCACGTCTCGTCGCCGAGCGGGTAGAAGGTCTCGTCATCTCGCTTCCACTTTGCGTTGCTGTCCAGGGAAGATGTCGATGCTGGGAATGCAGAGGGGAGTGTCGTGGCAGGTGAAAACATCACTCTGCCTCTCCCATTACCGTTGCTATTCTGATCGTTGTTATTGTTTGTGTGGCTGGATGCCGCAGGGACGGAGGCGGGTATGCTGCTGCAGGGCCCTTGAAGGCAAGATGAAGGAAAGAACCTCCGCTGCTGCTGCTGTTGCTGTTGCTGTTGCTGGCGCTGAGCGAAGCTTCCCACATTCAAGAACTTGGAGCTGCCATTGGCCACCACAGCCGTCGCTGTTATTGCCAAGCCTGGAGGAGGCATCGCCTGCGAAGAAGACGAAGACGTTGTTGTTGCATGGCTCTTGGTGCTGTCAACGGCCATATAGTCCTTGTCAGACAGCTCGCGGCGCGCGTGGTGGCGGCGGCACAGACACCACCGCAGCAGCCGCTGCAGCTCAACGGAGAACCAGTGGAGAGCGTGCTGACTGCCTTGCAGACACGGGTGGGCCCAAACCTCTGCTAGCGAGTCAATGAGTAACAGGGTGTGGTGGTGGTGGTGGTGGGGATGGCTGCGCTGACCGGTTCCGAGGCAGGGCAGCTGCCCTTCCGCTTCCTGCGATGCCGCCATCTTCCCATCGTCATCATCATCAGCATCGCCGCCTGCTTCACGTCTCAATCTCTTTCTTCGCTGAAGCTCCTGTCGTCGCCGCTGGGTCAGTTGGGAAGGAGGCGTCGGTGGGGTAAGCGAGCAGCAGCAGCGCTTTCCTCCTTCCACACCGGTACCACTATCGTCGTCGCCATCATGGCCGCACAGTTCGCTCTCGAGCGCCGCGTTTCCGTCTCTCCTGCTCCTCCGCGCTCTACGCGAGCTCGCCAAAGACCGTTGTGAGGCGGGCGGTGTTGGGGACGGACTGCCCCGCGCACCGCGACAGGATGGACCTCGTGACTTCTTCTCTCCCTCGTGCTTCGCGACGGCCTCGCGGCTTCCCGCGTGGGCTTCCGCTGACACGGGAGTGTCACTCCTGTCCTCCGCTGCCATGGCATCCAACTTCCGCGCGAGCCAGGTGAGGAAGAGAAGGAGCTCGTTGGGATGGGCGAGGGAGATGAAGTGGGTATGGTCACGCGTGTACCTGGCCATTCTTTCTCTGCCTCCTCCTCCTGCTTGGCTGTGGCTTGCCGCTGCTGCTGCTGCTGCTACATCGTTATCTCTCACGAGAGAGCTGAGCTGCCTTGCCCATGCCACCTCCGTTGCCGTGGCAGCACCCGGTGCGTGCGGCGGTGGGTGGTGTCGGCGTTCCTCCTCGGTTTCCCCTACAAGAGGGCGGTCGCACCCGATGCCAGAGTCGAAGGTGAAGAGGCACACGTACAGGTCCCAACTTCCTTCGCCTCTGTCCATGTCGTTGCTTCGGGAGGGCAGCGATGCTTCCTTTGCTCTCATCAGCCCTGCGACTTCGTTGGGTTCATTTCTGTCCGTGGGACAGCAGCGTCGATGCTGCTGCTGCTGCCATTGTTGTTGTTGCTGTTGCTCCTCGTACTGCGCAAGAGAGAGCTGCTTTTGCAGAAATGCCTGTGCGGTTCGTTGGAGAAGAAACGACTTGCCGCTCATGGGGGGCCCGTAAATCTCGTTCAGGGAGCCGGAGACCCACCCACCGGCGCCAACGTAGGTCCCCCCTTCCCCGTCGCTGCCGTTGCCGGTGCCACTGGGTAGGAATGGGTTGACCGCTGCGGCCCTGGCGAGCAACGTGTCCACCGCCGCGACGCCGGTGGAGTCGCACCCCGACAGCGGAGAGAAGACAGCTTGCACGGCTGCCGGTGTGGTGAGCTTGTACGCTGCCGTGTACCTGTTGCTGCATGTCGCGAAGAGCGTCTTGACGTGGGCAGCGCGAACGCTCTCCCATGAGGGAAGGTTCGCTCTGCTGCTGGTGGGTTTGCGCTGGTGGTGGGAGGGGCCCACCACAGGCGCAGTGGCGGCACCATTGCTCTGGTCGGCGTGGCGGTGAGTTGGCAGTGTGGGCGAATACATGACTTCTCCCCACGTCTGTTTGGATGCTGAGGTGGCCTTCTCACTATGGAGAGGCCCTGCTCTCTCCCCCCCTCTCTGTATGTGTGTGTGTGCGAGTGGTGTTCAGGTTCTGTATCTGCAGGCCGAGAGACACAGGAAGAGCAGGAAGCGTTTCAGCCGTTTCATTTCGTTCTTGTGTCACCTTCTGTCCGCGTGATGACGATCACACAGTCGAACGGAACACTTGCAGTACATCTTTCAAAGTGTTCTCTTTTTCTTCTGAAAGGGGAAGACAGCGATGGACACCACCTTCTCTCTCGTCATCTCGTCATCTCTGTTTCCTCACGTCCGCCTTCTCTCCCTCCCCCTCGTGTGTTTGCCTTCTTCTTCTGCATCGTCTCGCCAGCACACAGGCCCCACGAGCGAGGAGGAAGAGTAGCAGTGAGGGCACAGGCCACATCTGCAACCGCAGCTGCCAGTCGAGCTGAGGTCCCAGGCCACCTAACAGAATCGCCAGAGACAGCACACAGCCCTCCCACAGGTCCCTGCGTGCCCCGTCACTATCTAAGAGAGGTGGTGAGGTCGGCGCCGACACCACATCTCCTTCCCTGCCCTGTTCCCTGTGTGGCGAGGACTGCCGCGGCTTCGCCTGCTCATGCCTCACTGTCCAGGCATCCTCCTTGGCAAGCAGCGCGCACCACTGGAGAACGGAGCAGGGCCAGAGAAACGAGACAAGTAAGGCGAAGGATATTGTGTGAAGGGGAGCCCACCGCCACAAGGGATCCGTAGTGGCCGGTGCTCCGGTAGCGGAGTTAACATCGGCAACGTTGTTGGCGGGGAGGAGAGGGGCACCGATAAGGTAAAACGCGACAAGCCACACAGCCGCGTCAAGGAGCCGTGTGGTGACACTGTGCTTACCCCTGTCCATTGCGTAGCCTGTCCCCTATAGCTCTTTTGTGTCGTACCGCGCGCTGAAGGGAGATGTGTGTGTGTGTGTGTGTGTGTGTGTGTGTATGTTTCTGTTTTCGCAGGAAGAGGAAGGAAGGAAGGGATGGAATGAAGAAGAGAGGGACATGTATCTCGATCTGGGGGTGGGCGGCGGACGTTGCGTCCGTCATGCCCCCAGAGGGGGTGTCCATGCACAGATGATCCTCTTTTGATGCCGTTGGGTTGCGGCATTGTGATAAGTCTGAGCGAACGCTCAAGGAGTCTCGTGTGAGGGAAGAAAAAGCTAGAAGAGGGCGAAGTACCAGCAAGCACTCGAGACTCGACACGTTCTCCCTTCTTCCGCCACCCCCCCCCCACTTCTATCTCTCCTGCTCGAGCTGCGAGGAGTAGGGCTGCTTGTGTGCAGCGTTTCCGCCATTGCCGCTGCCGCTCGCATCGTGGCCGCGATGGTCGTGGGCATGTCGACGACTCTCCCGCGTCAAGATGGCCACCGCCGCTGTCGTCGGTCGTGTCGGTGTCAGAGCTGTTGGCTGCTGCTGTTGCTGCTGCTGCAGTTGCGGCTGAGGAGTGGGCAGCTCGTTCGCCGCAGGCAAGAGCGGGTCTTGGCCCAGTCCGACCCGCTGTTGTCGATCGGCTGCTGCTGCTGCTGGGGGAAAGAGCGTTGCACTGGCCGAGTCTCGCGACTTCTGTCGCAGAACGAGTTCGTGTTGCTGCTGCTTCTGCTTCGCGGAGAAGGTCAGGGAGGGTGGGGGCTGAGGCGTATGCCGCCATTGCTCGTATCCGGCAGGACGCGCCAAGAAAGGTGCACCGCCCTCGCCGCCCCCGCTGACATCGTGAGTGTTGTGAGCGTCGCTGTGGTGGCGGCTGTCCCTCGTTGGCGTGGAGGCGGAGAAGCTGTTGTGATCGGTGCTGCTGCGTCCATTGCCGTAGCCACGCCCCACTACACTGCTGGACGCTGTTGCCACCGCGGATGGCGAGGTAGGTAACGAACCGCCTCCGTGACCGTTCACCGTCTTGCTTTGCTGGCCATCCCGTCGCTCATCGCTGCCACCATCCGTCGATCTTTGCGTGCCA
>JASAOB010002476.1:0-15974 GCA_030849825.1 Herpetomonas tarakana | reverse complement strand
GCAGCGTGCCGTTGTGTGGGGCCGCTGCGTGAACGACAACATTCGCAAGTTTCTCCAGCTGCAGCTCACGGTGAACTTTGTGTCTGTCGCGCTGACCTTCATTGGCTGCATCATTGCCAATGGTGGATCCTCTCCGCTGACGACGGTGCAGCTTCTGTGGGTGAACCTGATCATGGACACACTTGCTGCCCTCGCGCTGGCCACGGAGGAGCCCTCGGAGGACTGCCTGAAACGCGGCCCCGTCAGCCGCAAGGCTCCCTTGCTATCCCGCCGGATGGATGTCACGATTGGCTTCCCGGGTGTGTACATGTTGGCGCTGACGCTGGGCACGTCGGAGTTTGGCGCCGTGTGGTTCCGCGCTGGCGAACGTGGCAGCCGCGAGCACCAAACGGTTATCTTTAACATCTTTGTGCTCTCCACCCTGGTGCACATGTTCAACTGCCGCAAGTTGTACGAGGAACTGAACATGTTCGAGGGTATTTGGAGCCGCTCCAAGCCATTTATTCTCATCATGGCCTTCTGCTGCTCCTTCCAGGTCGTCGCCGTGGAAACCTTTGGGGACTTCATGCAGGTGACCTCACTGCGTGGCGACCAGTGGCTGAGCTGCACCATCGTCTCGCTGGTGGTTCTGCTCTGTGGCGTGGCCTCCCGCTTTATCCCCGTGACAGAACCTCTCTACGGGAAGGAGTTCGACCCAGAGGGCCTTGACGAGAACGGCAAGATGATCCTCATCAAGCTGGACAGCTTGGTGTCCAAGGCGCAGGAGGCGAATGACGACTACGGCAGTGGGAAGTACCTCGACAGCGCGCGCAAGCTGCGGGCGAGGGCGCTGTGGCGGCAGGCCCGGCAGCACCACATCAATGCCAACAAGATTGTTAACGCGTTCCGCCGGGCGAGGGTGGAAGGCCTTGACGGTAACAAGATGTAGGATGAGGAAGTGGGAAGGACGGTGCAAGGGAGAGGAGAGGAGGGGGAAGTAGAAGGGAGTGAGGGGAACAGGCAGTGAGGTCACCCCGCTGAGCGCTGCCCATGTCCATCCGCTTTCCTTCCTCCTCGTCCACAGCTGTGTACCTTCCTCCACCCCACTCGGTATGTCGATGTCTCGCATGTTTATCATCTCTCCTTTCCCCCCCCACTATTCATCTTGTCCAAGTGACGGTGGTGTGATGTTGACTTGTCAGCTGACTTCCCCCCGTTCCCTTCCCTTCCCAATCGTAGAGTTGTGTGCCCCCCCCCCCCCTCCAGTCAAGGACAGCAACGACGGCGGCTGCGGGGGAGTGCTGGCCTCCTCCCTCTCTCCTCTTCGTACCTTTCCCCCCTGTATCGTTACACTCTCCTACGTGTGGATAAGACAAGACAGAGTAAAGGTGCCTGTGGATATGCACATGCACTTCTTGCTCTGCTCTCTGTCCGTTCCTCAGCAATTTGTTTCGTTTCGTTCCCTTTCCCCCCTCACGGCTGCAGGTCATCACGGCACCTCTTGCCCATAGCATACCGTCTCCCTCGCTCCCTCCCTCCGTCAAGCACCACGAGGCACATGGCCAAGACGCGGCTCCTCTCTCCCTGTCAGTACACCCCGCTGCGTGTGCTGCTGCTGCTTCTGTCTCTCCCTTCATCCCTCCTCCTTTCCCTACCCTTTCGGCATCCTGTCTATCTCTATCCCCCCCCCCCAGCCACTCGACAGAAAAGGGGAAAGAGAGGAGGGAAGGGGGCCACGTTGTCTGCAGCTCATGTCACACCGCCCAGCCGCATGCCTGACATCGCCTCATGGCGAGCCTTGCCGTACTTTATCTATCCCTCTATCTGTCTGTCTCTGTCTCTGTCTCTGTCTATGTCTGTGTCTCTGTCTATGTCTATGTCTGTGTGTTCTTGTTTCTCCCGTTCAACACGATACTTTCCCACCCCCCCGTACCAGAGAACAAGAAGAAAGAGGGCTTACCGCCATTGGATAGCACTTTCTGCCAATGGGGAGCACTTCCCTCCCCCTCCTCTCTGTGTGTACGAAGTGTCAAACGTAGAGAGAGTGAGAGTGAGGGTGTGTGTGTGTGTGTGCATGCGATGATAGTGTGGACGGAGCTCCCGTATGTGCTCGCGAGTGTGTGTGTGTGTGTGTGTGGTTGCTGCCTTCCTTGAAGTGGGCCGCACCTTCACGACACCCACTTTCTCTCTCCTACCCATCCACTTGCCTCTGCTCCCCCTTCTCTCTTCTCTGCTGACCGTTGGCAAAAAGGTAAAAAGGAAACAGAAGACAGAGAAGAAAGGAGCAGTTTACTGGCTCACACGCATCTATCTTGTGTGCCCACCCTCATTATCGGTATTTCAGAGAGAGGGACAACCTCAGCGCGTCAGGGAGCGGGCATGTTTCTCCGGATTCGCGGCAAGGGCGCCTGCCCAGAGAACTCGCAGGCCGCCCTCCTCCATCTACGCGGCTTCCGCCACGTGCAGTGCCCGCCGCCCGCTGGGGCGGCTGTTCTCGCCACCGTCGATGCCGGTGAGCAGGGGGATGCGATGCCGACTGTGGCGACGAACGCACAGCCCTTTCTGTTCCCCCACTTTGCGATGGGCGTCCACGCCCCGTCCGTGCCCCAGCACCAACTTGAGACACTTACCCGATCCGGGAAGGATTCTGGCATGGCGGTGGCGGCAGGGGGAAAGGCAGAACAGCAACAGCAGCAGCAGCGTGCTAGCACGCTCCTCCCCATGGTGTGGAAGGAGGTGTGGAACATCTACGACATTTGCTACGACGATGTACCCCTGCTGCCACCAGAGTTTCACACCACCGACGAGCTGCTCAAAGAACTGGTCAGCAGCAGGGCAGGCGCGGGGGCCGACGGGGGGGCCCTCCTGCCTCCGGCACTTCCCTCGAACTTCTCGCTCCCGTCTCACCTCACGGGCAACGCCAAGACAATCGTCTGTACCCACTACTGCAGTGGAGGCGTGTGGCCACCCGAGGCGTTCAGCGACATGTCGGCACCAACGCCGGCAGCGACGGCGACGGCGGATGTGGCGAGTGCAGCGGCTCCCTCCCTTGGCAGTGCAATCGTGGTGGTGGATCTGTCGGACCTGCCGCCAGAGAACTGCGGTAGTCGCCTCGCCATCTCCCTTGCCTGGGCTCTCGGCTTCGCCTCACTGCAGGAGGACAACGTACTGCTGCGCACCGCTGGGGTTGTGGTGCGGTTGCCCTACACTGCCATCCCTCAACTCCCTCCTTGTAAGACGAGGGATGAGAGTGGTGGCAGCGTCATCCTGTCCGCTTTCCTGGAGATGCGCGATTTCCTGTCGCAGCACATCCAACTCGTGATCACTGCATGCCACCGGGCGGTGCGTGACCTTGACACCAGGGAGGGGGAAGGGGAGGAGAGGCAGGCAGCGAAGGCGGATGCGGCTGTGCCACGGCCACCCATTGTGTTCATTGGCAAGCCGCCAGCCGACCTCACCGCAGCGCTGCAGGCACTCATTGCCTCCACGCGTGCTACGGTGGCTGCGTCACCTCAGCCGGCCTCACTATCAGCGCCGGTGGAGGTGGCGGTGCTGCAGACCGACGAGCATCACAGCTCCGCGCCAGGTGCAGTAACAGCAGCAGACAAGAGTGATAGCGAAGGGACCGCAATGGGGATGATGATGAGCGCGCTAGCGGCAGCGTCAACGGTGGCGGTGCAGGTGATTGTCGCTCCCGTGCGTGCCCTCCTTGACGGCGGCGAGGAGCCGTGGGACGCCTACACGCTGAAGGAGCGCTCACGGCTAAACTACTGTCCCTGCTGCGGCAACTGCGGCATCACGGAGGGCCAGGAGGGCAGCGATGAAGGCGCCGGCCACGGCCACCACCACGGCCACGGACACTGAGTCATGTGTACCATCAAAAGTGAAGTGAAGAGAAGCAGCAATAGCGAATGATGTATCAAGTACTCGAGGGAGGAGAGTCGACGTGTGGACGGACGGCCGTCGGTACTTCGCATTCCACTCTCTCTCCCTATCTGTACTCAATTCGACAATCCCCCCCCCTCTCTCCATATTGTGCTGTGTGTGCGGTAGCGCCAGAAGAGGACGATGAATGTGTGCACTGTGTGTGGAGGGGCACCTTATGCATATGCCCATCCCACTCTTTCCTTTTTTTTACCCCTCCCCCCTCCCCTTCATTCTCCTCCCTTTTTCTTTGACGAGAGCTGGGAGTCAAGGCTGAGCAACAAGGACAAGGCACACACACACACACAGACACGCACAGACATATACACAGAGTCTTTGCACTACGAAGGCCTTATTGTTGCCCCCCCCTCCCCGTCGCAAAGAACGCCGCTGGAACCAACAACAGCACAGCAGCAGCAGCAGCTACACACACTTCTCTCTCTTCTTCTCTCCCCCCCCCACCCACTCCTCTACAGGTGAACTATGCCGGCTCTGCAGCACGAGTCCCGCCTCGCGGAGGTGGAGGACCGCAACGAGTACCTCAACCGCTTCAATCTGCGCGACCTGGTGGAGGGCTGGCTGGATCGCGTCGCTGGCGAGCGGCCTGCCGATCCTTTCCAGTTTCTCATTGACGAGGCAATGGAGCAGCGCGAGAGCGGGGGTGGCCTCGTGACCTGTGCGAACCCATGGTGCGGCATGACGATGCCAGCGGCACAGCTCGGCACGCACCTGCTTAGCTGCAACCAGGAGGAGAACTGGGTCCGCTGCATCCGCTGCAGCGAGCGTGTCGAGGTGGCGAAGCTGTCGCAGCACCACTTGCACTGCCGCATCGAGCGGTGCCCGTATTGCGGGGAGATGGTACTCCCTCGCATGCTGATGCTGTGCCCGTACCGGCTCGTGCAGGAGGCGGAGAGGGATCTCCAGGCGAGCCGGTACCTGCTGGAACGACAGCAGCGCGTTGTGAACCGGGCAAGGCGGTGCTCCTCAGTTTCATCACTGCGGTCGTCCTCGACGGCGGGCGATATCACTGGCATGCAGACGACCGAGCAGGTGACCCGCAGCACTGAAGTGTCGAGCAGCGCGAGGAGGCCGCTGAGTGTTAACGGGGACAACAGTGATGGGACAGAAGAGGACCACTTCGCGCTTGACAGCAAATACCCCTCCTTGCTGCTGACCACTGACACGCTATTGGAGCACAGTGGAGACAGCAGCATCCGCACCAGTGAGGCGGAGGAAGCCCACCCCATCCCCGACACGACGACGACGACAGCCGCCGATACGCCGCCACCGCCCGCGGCGCTGCAGTCGACTGGGCCACGACAGGTTCTGCGGCACCAGTCCATCCTCGCACGACACGCCTCGAGCGAGGCGGCAACGGCACCCCGGAGGCACTCCACGCAAGCAGCGCCAACACCCTTCATCGCCGTCGCCGCTTCCACTTCAGAGGGCGGCCTCCGCGGCGGGGGCAGCAACGACAGCTGTCGCCCCACACCGGGAGTCCATGTCCCCGGCACTGTCTGCCCCAGCGACGGGGACACGACAAGCGCGGTAGAGGCGAAGCCATCCCGGAAGAACTCTAGCGCGGCGGCGAGCTACTTCGGCAGCAGTAAGGTCGACCTCACCACCACCGCCACCGCCGCCGCTGGGGATCGCACTCGCGCCGTCTCCACAAAGGCCTCTGTGCTCCACAAGCTGATGAAAGAGCGCAAGTCCGGGGCTTCCCGCCTGCCCACCGGGGCAGATGCTGTCGAGGCGGCTGGAGCCGAAGCCCCAAAGGACTCTGCCGGCCTGGAGAAGAAAACGGGCACGACAAAGAGGGCAATGGGAGCCTTGGAGCGGCACGGAGGTGGCCCCCACGCGGGGAAGGGCAGCTTCCACGCCAGAACAAAAGGGGGGAAATCGCGACTTGCCGGCAAGGACAAGCAGAAGGAAGAAGAGAAGGATGAGGAGGACGACGAGGAGGGGGAGGAGGAGCCGGGGGAGTATAGTCCCAAGGTGGCCGCCGCCCTTGCCTCGTACCCGAGCGATCTGGACCAGCGGCTCTCCCTTGTCCAGCGACTCTGGCGCAATTGCCTCCTCATCCAAAAATTTCGCGAGGCTGTCTTCGTCAAGGTGTGGGAGAGCCTGGACGCGGCGATGGAGAGCAAGGGTGTGGTGGGGCAGGGGACGACGAAGGGCAGCAGCGGCTTGCAGCCTGTCAGTAGCGTCGAGGCCGCCACTCGTCTTGGGTGGACTGCTCAAGTGAAGATATCGCAGACGGGAGACGGCGCCGCGACGGCGACCCATCCGTCCGCCCAACCCGAGGTCTCCACAGCAGCTGCCGCAGCCGGGGAGGAGAAGGATGAGGGCGTCGACGTCTTTGAGCACGCCGACGAGGCGACCGGCGCCTACATGACCGCTACCAGCCTCGACAAGCTCCTCTCGGCCTGCGCCAGCCACCGCGTGTTGCGCATCGGCACCGTGCTGGCCGTCATCCGCGCCGCGACGGCCATCCTGCGGACGAAGCGGAAGGAGGTGGTGCAGCGACTGTCCATCTCAGCCCCCGGCGACATGGCCATCTTTGGTGACCTGCATGGGCAGATGAAGGACTTCCTGCACGCAGTGCGGGTGATGGGCCACCACCCCAGCGCCACACGGCACTTCCTCTTCAACGGCGACTTCATCGACCGGGGCCCGTACGGCTGCGAGGTCATTGTCGGCATCTTTGCCCTGCTCTGCGCATATCCCAACTTTGTCTTTCTGAATCGCGGCAACCACGAAGACTTCCGCACCAACACCGAGTACGGCTTCATGGCGGAGCTCTACGCCAAGTACGGCAACCAGGCTCCCCTCATCCACGAGCTGCTCGTGAACAGCTTCCAGGCGATGCCACTCGTGACCATTCTGGACAAGCGCGTCATGGTCGTTCACGGCGGCGTTCCGCGCGAGCCCTGCACACTGGACGAGATTGAGGCCATTGGCCACGTTCGCGATATCCCTGTGGTGGAGCAGAAGACAGCGTCGGACAGGCTCCTCACCGACTTGCTTTGGAACGATCCCGTTGAGAAGTACCGCTCCCGTCAGCTCGGCATGAGGCATCAGGGGCAGGGCTGGCGCAGCAGCAAGCGCGGCTGCGGTGTCGAGTACCTTAGCGTCGTCACCGACGCGTTCCTGCGGAAGAACAAGCTGCAGTTTGTCATCCGCTCACACGACGTGATGGCGAGCGGGTTCGAGATTATCCACTCGGGGAAGAGCATCACCGTCTTCAGCGCGTCCAACTACGGCGGTGTCACGGGCAACCGCGGGGCCGTGGCCATCCTCGCGAAGGAGATTAAGCGTCCCGTCTTTCACACCTGGTTTCTCAAGGAAGAAATCGAGGAGGGCATTGACCCCATGCAACAACAGCAGCAGCAGTCGTCGCTGGCATCCCGTCGGCGTCGTGGCTCCGTCTCCGGGCAGCAGCAGCAGCAGCAGCAGCAGCAGCAGCAGCGAGAGGGCGACGCGGAGAGCTCCCTCTACGGCAGCACGCCCACTTCCCAAATCATCGCAAACGGCAAAAGCAAGCACCACACCCACGGCCACAACGCCATGAAGAATGTTTTCCATGATCCCCTGATCGGCAACGACGAGTTCATCCAGGCGTTCTACGGGGAGTGTGTGTGGGCGCTCCACAGCGAGAGCGATACGGAGGACGAGAGCGATACGGAGGGTGGCGAGGGCGTGCCAGCTGGCAGTGACGCGGGTGGTACGTTGACTGACGTGCCGGCAGTCCCCCCCCTCCCGCCGCGTCTCCCCAACCCCACCGAAGGGGATGCGGCAACAAAGGTCATTGATGGCAACTCCACCGGGGCCGCGGAACGCGCCAAGAACGAGTTCATGGATATCGTCAGCTCCACACGAAGCAACGATGACGTGACCATCCTACTGCAACTCCGCACCGTGCAAGGGATTCGGGAGCTCATCTTCCTGAACCGGTATGCCTTGCTCACCGCATTCAACGCCGCGGACAAGGACCACACGGGTATCGTGTACAAGGTGGAGTGGTGCGTGATCATGCGCACGGTGCTGGCCCTCGACCTGCCGTGGTACTACCTCTGCCAATACTTCACCCCGCGGATGGAGGTGGACGGCATTGCCTGCGTAGAGTACGTGCGCTTCCTCTACCACTTCGACGCCGTCTTCGCAAGCGACTACCGCCCCGCCTGGCAGAAGCAGATGGTGCAGCGCATTTTCGAACCACTGGACTTGCCAGAGGACATTGTGCGCGCCTTCTGCATGGACTTTGGCGCCGCAGAAACGATGAGCGGAGGCGGCGTGGGCAAGTCGATGGGGTCGCAGGTCAGCAGCAACGAGGCGGCCAGCGGCATCCAGAACACTTCCGAGCTCGCCTCCGCCACCGTCAACGGTGGAAGCAGCGTCGCCAGCCCGAGCGATGGGAAGAGTCGGCTCGGCAGTAGCGCCGAATCCGTAGCCTCCGCGGCCGTCGACGGCGCTGGCCACGCTACGAAGCGACAGTGCAGCAGCACCGACGGCAATGGCGGCTCGCCATCGCCGAGCATTGGCCGGCCCAGCATTGCGGGGGCCAGCTGCTCGTCGTACCCCGCCCTGTGGCACGATGTGCTGGTGGACTTCAAGACCTTTGCGACACAAATCCGGAGCATCTCCCCGACGGCCGCTGCTCTGGAGGACTACGAGTTGTACTCTCTCTTCCGCGTCATGGATATGAACTGCACAGGCCACGTCCTACTCGGCACCTTCGTCGACCGCGTCGTGTGCATGCTTGACGACATGCCCGGCTCAGAGCAGGAGGAGGTGGAGCTGCTGAGCGGCGACGAGCTGGACTTCTCCATGGTATCCTCCACCGCCGTCGCCTCGCCCGCGCCACCGGGCCTTAGTGGCGGGAAAGCTGCCAGCAGTCCCATGACCTCCTCCTCCTTCTCTGACGCTCCACTGGCGATGGACAACAACAACAGCAACCGACTCCGCGATGGCGCGACGGCGGCTGATGGTGGCGGGGAAGGCGGGCACGAGAGGGACGAGGCACGCCGCATACCCCAAGGCTCGTCGCAGCGGGGAGGCGATGGCGGCCCCCAGCTCAAGAGTCGAGCAAAGCTATTTGACTCTTCTTTAGAGGAAAGCAGCGGCAGCAGTAGTAGCGACACGGAGAGGTCCACGGGGAAGAAGGAGGGAAGCGAGCAGCAGCAGCAGGCCATGCCCGTGAAGCGCACCGGCAATCTGCTGAGCAAGATGCTGCTCGCGCGCGGCCGCCCGAATGCGGACGGGTTCGTCAACTCCGCCACACCTGGCGATGGCCGGAAGCTGCTCCGCCACCCGTCCGACAGCAGCGGCTCCGCGTCTACCGTCTCTCACGATCGCGAGAATGCCGGAGGGGAGGAGGAGGATGGCGGTGCAGCAAGATGTGCCCGTGATGCGGATGGCCAGGGCGGCGCTACCAATCGGACAGAGGAGAATGGCGGGGCAGAGAGCAATGCCAACACCATCACGGCCGGGGCCGTAGGGATCGCACCGCTTCCGCCCGACCCAATGACCCAGCCCGCGAACCGATCGCAGGACACTGCGCCTGTGCTCAGTCCCCAGGCCGACGCTAGCTGTGCCAGCACGGAGACTGCCCCGTGGCTGCCCAGCACGGATGACTCGCACGCTACCCTTTCCGCTCTCGCTTCTCACAGCCATCACAGCGGTGAGGCGCAAGGGGGGCCGCGAGGGTTGACGACGAGGCCGACGTCCGGAGCGGGCGCCACTCCGCAGGACGAGGCATCGTCCCCGCCCTCGCAGCGCTCCTTCCTCTCCATCTCCTCCGCGAACGGTGGCGCGTCAATGGCGTCGACGAGGCGGAGGAGCAGCGGGATAGAGAAGGAGAACAAGGGGAGCAGCGCTGCCGAGTACGGCAATGGGCTTCTGTGCTCCCCCCGCATCATCATCACCTCCACCACCAACGGCGACGGCGGCGGAAGCGAAACGGTCAAGGACATACCCGTCTCCTCCCCCTCCCCCTCCTCCTCTGTCCTCCCCACCACCACGGACCCATTGTCGACTGTCCCCCACACCGGAGCAGGCTCTCGTTCCCCATCTGATAGCAACAGGCATACGGACAATGGTGGTGACGGTGGTGACAGCGAGGGGAGCGAGCGCGATGCCAATGGGGAAGAGGGAGGCACAGGGAGGCAGGGCCTTGGGCGTGCCTCGCGGCATGGCTTGCTGAAACCAGCTGTCCACCCCGCCACTGTGACTGCCACTGGGGATTCACAGGTACCGCTGCTGTTGCCTACGGGGCAGGCCATCCCCAACAGGGGCGGCATCATCTCCCCCCCTATCCTCTCGCACCACCCCAGTGCCAGTGCTCGCTCGAGCATCAGCAGCCGGAACGTGCTGGGCAGCTTGCTCAGCAGCAGTGGAGACGGCGCCGCCGCCAGCGCCGGCCTAGACGCGCAGGGCAACGCAACTGGATCGGCGAAGGAGCTGCCGTGGGTGTACCCCGCCCTGGTGCATCTGCAGGCCTTGCTGCTCGGCGGCAACCCACGCGCGCGACTCACCTCCATATTCCGAGCGCTCAACCAGCGCAAAGACGGCCGGCTCAGCGCACCGGAGTTCGCGTCGCTTGTGTCCTTCCTCAACCACCATCTCGAGCGTCCCCTGACCACGGAGCAGGGGGCCCTGCTCTTCACCATCGTTCGCGAAGATGCCTACGCGCACCTCCAGTCCATCCAGAACTCGCACAACGCGAAGACGCCAAGCACTACCCGGGCGATGGCGAGCAACGGCCGTGGCCTCCTCAGTCCGTCCTACAGCAGCGGCGGCGGCCCCGCAGTGGGGAGGCCGAGGATTGACATGGATGAACCCCGCATGGCGGAGGAGAAGCGTGTCGGCACGCCGTTCATTCTCTTGAAGGAGTTTATCGCCTTCTTCACCATCTCCACCGTGAACTTCGAGGCCGCCACGACCAACGCCAGCGTTGTCGCGCAGAGCAACGAGAACTTCGGCAACACCTCCTTCCTTCCGGTGGACGCAAACGGCATCATCCTGTCCTCCTCCGCCGCCACCACACCCAACATCACCAACGTCGGGCTGACCAACTTGGTCATAAGCAGTCCGACCCCCCCGAGCATCTACCTCCCCACCCACAACACCATCATCACAGCCTATGGCGGCGCTGGGCAGCCAGTTATACCGGGCGGTGGTGGTGGTAGCGGCAAGCAGCTGCAGCTGTCTCCCCCGTGGAGGGGCAGCGGCGCGCTTCCGTCGCCCAACCCCCCCGCATTCCCCGCGGCGTCGAACTCGCCGGAGGATAGACCGCACTCGACACATTCGCGGCGCCCGTCTACGCAGAACAGATCCGTCTCCGTGTTCTGTCCGTCGCCACGGCGCATGAGTCCTGGCACGACTCTGTCCAGCACCCGCTCCTCCGGCACGTTGACCCCCCAGCAGCAGCAGCAACAGTACCCACAGCAACCGCTGTCGCTCGTGAAGGCGCTGGCGGCACTCCAAGCACACCTGGGACCGGAGGCGACGCTGAGTGACGCTCTCGCGCTGTGCTCCGCGTCGCCGAGCTTTGCCCTCCCCCTCGCACACTCACCCAACACCTCTGCACGCACGAGCGCCGCGGCGGTGCCCATCCAGCTTTTACGCTTGGGCGGCAGCACCACACCGTCCTTGTCCGTGGGCACGGTGCCCCTGACTGTCTTGCCCAGCCGCAGCAGCGGCTCCCCCGCCGGCACCACCGTGAACAGCGGGAGCAGCAGGGGTACCGGTGCGGTGTCCGGCTGCGTCGACGGTGGTGGTGTGGGAGCTGCTGCTGCTGCTGCTGCAAGGGCAGCCACCGTCCCCCCTGAGGACTCCTCCGCAAACCACAAGGCACCCCTATCACGGGAAGGGGACGCCAAGGCCAGCCTATCCTTTGACACCACCTCGGAATCGCCAGCCGTGCAGGTGGACCAACTCTCCTTTGCTGCTGTGGTCGGCGTCACCCCCACCTCCACTTCCACCTCCCCGACCCGGTCTGGCGGGCAGCCGTCGCACTCCCAGCCTCGTATGCTGCCAATACCGCCGCCACCTCCGACCTCCCCCCACGGCGGCCGCTCCGGCAGCGGCAACAGCAACACGGTCACGGACGGAGTCATGTTCGCCAACGAGCTGCCAGGCATTGCCGTGGCTGCTGGCGGTGGCTACCCGCCACCAGGCCATGCACTGGCCGTTGCGGCGCCGGAGCTCGCAAGCATGAGCACGCTTTCCTTCGCTGGCCACAGCGGCGGCGGACCCCGCAGCGCTGGTAGCAGCTTCTCGTCTCTCTCTGTGGGCAACCGACCGTACCTGCTGAACCGCCCCGTCGATCGCCGCATCACCATCAACTGTGCCCCCTTCGTGTCTGTGTATCCGCACCCTGTGGCTATGCCAGGCGCCAGTGGCAGCGGTAGTGGTGGTGGTGACCATGGCGGGCACTCTCTCGGCTCGCTTCGCTCCAGGCGCGGGACAGCAGCAGCAGCAGTCGATGACGCGGGGGGAACAGGGCCAGCGACACACAGCACGGCTGCCCCACCTCTCCCACCCACACTGCCAGCGTCTGATGGAGAACTAAGCACCACCCGGCTCACCAGTGTCCGCAGCACCAACGCTGACAGCAACAACAGCAACAGCAGCACTCGTGCCAGGTTGCCATCAAGGGCCGCTGCTTCTGTCGCGGTTGCTGCTGCAGCTGCAGGTAAGGCTCGGCGAACCCCACCACCACCAACCGGCCATCCCGCACAGGCAGTAACCGGATCCATACACAGGCCAGGCACCAGTCCCAACACCAGCCTCACCCGCAAGAGCGGAGCGGGACGAGAGGGCATGGCAGTTATGCAACCGCCAAAACCACCTTCACAGACGTCAGGTGGCCAAGGAGCGAGAGCAGCAGCGGCGGCTCGACAGGACGACGTAAAGAAAAGAGCCGGCTCACTGGTACCCCCCACCTCCACCTCAACAACAGCAACAGCAAAGCCACCAGCCCTGCAGACCATCACCACCGCCGCTACCAAGATGGCAAAGGCGGTGGCGGTGGCGGCCCCCGCACCTATGCCCACTCCATCAACGGTGGCCAACGAGGCGGGCGGAGGGCTGCCGCTCGTGCCTCTGCCTCAGCACCAGAGGAAGAAGCAGAAAGAGAGTGGCGGGGAGCCACCGCCCCCATCACCCGCGCGAGAGTTCTCCGTCGAAGTCGTTGCCGCCCACAGCCAGACGCCGTTGGCCGACCAGCTCGACAGCAGCGGCGCCACACTGGTGTCCATCACCAGCAACGGTAGCACCAGCACCAAGTCGCCTGTGAGCAGCAGCGTGCTCCCCTCGACAGCAGCGGGACAGCAGAGGGAGAGGAAGGGGAACCACGGCGCCACAGCACGGAAGCGATCCGTACGGGAGAAACCTTTGCCCACCACCACCACCACCACCACCACTGCCACTGCCACCTCAATGAACAAGAGTCATTCGCCATATTCCACAGCCACAGGCGCGAAGAAGCCATCATCTTTCGTGAGGCGTAAGCACCAAACTCCGTCCCACCCGGCGTGCCGTCAGCGCTCGCCAGAGCCCTTCGCCTCACCACTGGCGATGATCCTGGGCGAGTCTGGCTCCGCGGCCCGCGATGCGGAACGGAGCGGGGAGGGAAGCAGCTCATGCAGCGAAGAGCAGACGCCGTCGCCGGTGCACTCGCGCCGCAGCACGGGGGGCGGTCACAGCGGTGGGGGCAGTATAGGAAGCAGCACGGCCGCCACGGAGGTGTTCCCCGACACATCGCTGATGGACAGAGCAGACCCCGCCCCCTCTTTCCTCGAGAGCCCCCGTACCGAGGCCGACACCTCCTCGCTGCACCACCGCACCGGCGACAGCGGCAGCTCAAGCGCCGTGCCACAGCAACAACAGCAGCCCCAGCAGCCTTCCCCGACACTCACTGCCGTTCCTCCGCGCTCGTCTGGCAGGAGCAAAAAGGCGTCAGACATCGCCACCGCTGCCGCGTTCGCCCGTACCGTAGCCGACAGCGGTCCCAGCAACACGAGTGTGCCCCGCGGCCGACTCGCAACGCCTCACCTCCCTCATGCGGCGGCGGGCCCTCCTCCTCCTCCGCTACCCACTCGCGAAGGACATGCCAACAACAGCGACGTCACCACCATCGCACCATCGCACCAACACCACCACCTGCCTCGGGCAAAGTCGTAGCCGGTGCGGAGGACGAAAAGGGGGCAGCGTGGGGCCTACGCGAGCCATCGCCAGCGGGGCAGCCCCTCCCATGCTACCCTTCCTCTCTCTCTTTTTCTCATCGCTCGTAAACATACCCCCCCTCGCCTCCCCCTTTCCCCTCTGTGAGGTTCCTCACTCCTATGCTTCCCCTCCTCCTCTCCTCCTCTCCTCGTGTGCTTTGCTTTTATCTTCTTCTCTGCTGCGCTTCCTTCCTCCCCTTGTCTGCTTTGTGGAATCCGATGTAGCCCCACTATACACACACACCTCTTCCAGCCGCTGCGACACACAGAGAGGCTCACTTATACACTCACGCACACCTGTCCATGTTACGCGGACACACACTCACACCCTCTCTCTTCTTGTGTTGTCTTACCGTAATCACTGCTCTCCCCTTTCCCCCCTTTCGTCTTGGAAACTCACCCCTCACCCCCTCACCCCCTTTTCCATCGAGCAGACCGGAGGTGCTGTTTGACCTCCTTGAGGATCATGGTCTCCCTCCCTCCTCCATTCTCTCCGCCTCCATGGCACTGTGCTGTGTATGACGTCCAAGGGGAGAACACAGACACAGCCAAGAAATGCTTGCGGCCTCTTCTCTCTCCCTCCCACCCCTCTTCTTCTGCAGCCAAGGACTTTAGTCTAGTGATACCTGTTCCTTTCTCCTATTCGTAAGCACAAGTAAAGCCCCCCTGTCATCAACGTGGAAAAGTGGAGGGAGAAGGCTCGCGACGAAGCATGTACAACAACGGCAGCAACCATCCCGCACGCCAAGCCAAGGAGGATGAACTCATCTCCCACATGAAGGCCTCTGCAGGGGTCGCCGGCCCTCCCCCTCCCCCTCGCCCGCCAGGCACCACCAGCTCCGCGAACAACACCATCAACGCACGCAGGGCGAACCTAGACGACCTCTTTGGTGAGGGCAGCCAGCACAACCCGAACAACAAGGTGCGCGCAGCGGGAGCGACACCACCGCCCTCGTCCTCGCCTTCCGCGGCGCAGGAAACCAGCGAGAATCTGCGTCGTGCGCTGCGCGTGAGTGAGTCGACAAACGTCACCGGATACGCCACGATGCAGAGCCTTGGCATGCAGCGGGAGACTATCCAGAACAGTATGCGCACAGTGGACAGCACCCAGCAGAACCTGCAGGAGTCGCGGCAGACGATACGGCAGATTCGCTTCGAGGTGTACAAGGAGTGGTTTATCAAGGGCTGCGTGATTGCCTCGCTGGTGGCACTGATCATCCTCATCATCTGGGTCAAGTTCCTGCGAAAGCGCTGAGGATCCCTTCCTTGCGCTGGCTTCTGTGTTTCTTCCCTTTGTGCTGCTCCCTCCCCCTCCCCCCCCCCTCCATGCCGTTCTCTATCCATCTACTTGCTGCATCCTTCCTCTTTCCCTCTCTGTCTGTCTCTACATCTTTCTGTCGTATCATTGCTTCTCTCGCGAGAGAATGGGGAGCCAAATGGACGAAGCAAAGTGGTAAATTGAGAGTTTTTGTTAGTAGTGATGAAGAGAGGAAAGGGTACTTATTGGGACGCGCAATGCGGAAGGGCGTAGTCGTCGCGCGGGCGAGGAGGTGAGGGGGTGGGGAGAGTGGGAGGCGGGCAGCGGCTTCATGCCCCACGTACCGAGCTCCGCCATCCCATCCCCCACCTCCCCCCTTCTTCCCTCTCCTGCCACATGACGAACAACAACCACAACCGCTCTCTCCTCTCCTCTCCTCCGCTCTCTCTGCGTTGCCACTGCCAAAGCTCATTTTTGTTCTTGTTAACTCCAAGAGAAAGTTGACACGCGATGCGCAACTACAACAACTTCAACCGCGTGGCCAAGGCTCCGCGCCGCCCGTTCGAGAAGGAGCGCCTCGACCGCGA
>JASAOB010002475.1:0-15810 GCA_030849825.1 Herpetomonas tarakana | reverse complement strand
GAATTCTGCATCATCGTATGTTGTGTGTGTCCCCTCGTCCCATTGTGTACAGGAGAGAGAGAGCCTAGGCGGGGGTTGGCCCTCTCTCCTTGTCAGCCTCGTCGTCACTGCTGCTGCTGCTAGTGCTGGTGTCGTCATCGCCGCCACGTTTGCCCTCGGCGAACGAGCCATACTGGTTGTTCCATTCCACGTAGCGCACCACCTCGCCGACGCCGACGGATGGCCTGATACGGCGGATGGCGTGCTTGAAGTCGCGTCGGTTGATGGGACGGAGGTCGGAGGGGCGGACGTGGCCCAGTTCGCTGGCGGAGAGATCGCGCACGGGGCCCATGGCTGCGTCGCCGCACAGCTGTTTCAGGTCGGAGCCGGAGTACCCGTCCGTGCTCTTCACGATGTAGGCAAGGTCTTCAGCGGTGAGGGAGTGGGACTTGCGTTGGTTGTCGATCTCCTGCCGCTGTGGGTCCATCGACGCCGTGCGTTCGGCCGCGGCTGGCAAGCCTGGCCGCTCTCTGTTGGTGTCTTCGTCCTGACGGTTGGTGGACGAGGCGGTGAGTGCGACGGTGGGGTCTAGAGAGGCCAGCAGGCGCTGGACCAGCTCGCGCCTAGCCGCGGCATCCGGTAGCGGGATGTACAGTCGCTTCTCCATGCGTCGCCTTGCCGCCTCGTCGAGCTCGTCAGGTCTGTTGGTGGCGCCGATAAGGAGGACGCGGTCGCCCCGGTCCGTGGCGACGCCGTCGAGTTGCACCAGGAACTCCGTCTTCACGCGCCGCACCGAGTCCTGCTCGCCGTCGCCGCGCATGGAGAGGAGGGAGTCGATCTCGTCAATGAAGATGACACTGGGTTGCTTCACGGTGGCCACGGCGAACATGCAGCGGACAAGCTTCTCGCCGTCGCCCATCCACTTGGACATGAGCGAGGAGGAGGAGATGTTCATGAAGGTGCAGCCGGCGCGGTTCGCGATGGCGCGGGCGATCATGGTCTTGCCAGTGCCGGGTGGGCCGAACAGCAAAAGGCCACGCGGGGGGTCGCGCAGCCCGACAAAGAGGTCAGGCCGCTTCAGTGGCCATATGATCGCTTCCTCCACACTCGCCTTCGCGTTCTCGAGGCCGGCAATGTCGTCCCAGCCAACCTGGCGCGCGCCGGCACCGCCCTCGAGAATCTCCATCGCCACCTGCGTCACCAGCTTTGGGTCCAGTGGCTTCAAGATGTCAGGCACGCTGCCGTCCGGGTTGAGGAGGGACGCAGGGTACTGATCAGCGCTGTGCACCCCATCGTCGTCGTCGTCGTCAGCACCGCCACTTCTCGTCGACGCCACTCTCTTGCCACCGCCCGCGGCGGGTTTCCTGTCCCCGGCACTGCCCGCGCCATGGCTGTGGCTACTGCCGTGATTCCCGTTACTGTGGGAAGTGATGATGGACGTGAGGACGTTGTTGACCGAGACGGCTCCCCGCGTGCCGCTGGCTTCCTCGGCACCACCACCGAAGCCAGCGTCCTGCTGCTGCTGCTGCTGCTGCTGTTGTTGTTGTTGTTGTTGTTGTTGCTGGAAGGGCGACTGAAAACTGCCGCGGCGAAGTCCCAGGGCGGGAGAGCGGTGGCTCACGTAGGAGGAGGTCATTGCCGACGCTCGCCCAGCTTTGATGTCGGAGAGCAGCTGCTCGCTGGCGGAGACGAAGCCCTGCTGTGGTGCGCTGTTGCCGCTATTGTTGCTGCCGCGATTCGTTGACAGGCTCGGGTTCGTCGGCGCCACGTGATCCCGCGAAGAGCCGAAGTAGGACTTCCGTGGCGGCTGGGCCTCTTCACTGCCGCTGCCGTTGTGCAGTGCGTCGTTGTGGCCACCAGGGGCAAACATCCGCCTCCCACGGCTTGCGTCATTGACGTCCTGATGCTTGCCGGGGCCGTAGTGGAAGCCCGCCGCGCTGCTAGGTCCAAAGGGCAGCGTCGTTTGCTTCAGCTTCGTCAGAATCGTCAGCCGCTGCTGTTGCTGTTGCTGTTGCTGTTGCTGTCGTTGCTGCTGCTGCTCGTGATGGTGCGGGGAGGTGGCGCCAGCGGGAGAGCCATGCCCACCGCTTTGCCCGGAGCGGCAGTCGTCGTTGTTCTCGTCGCTCGGCTTTGGCGGTTGGTCGGTGCGGTTCCCGTGCTCGTCAGGGGCGGTATCCACATCGACCACGGGCCGCGCGTGCTTCTCTGGGACGCCAGCGGTGGAGCGCGGCGGCAGCGGCGAGCGGGAGGACCGGTGTCGCTCGCTGGGGAAGGCCCCGCCGCTGCCGCTGCCGCTGCCGTGCCCGCCCCCCACTCGGACTTTAAAGGCGAACGAGTTCTTGGACGGATTCCGCAGTGCTGGCGGTGGCGGGGAGCGGGAGGCGGAGGAGCGGTGTTCCCGCTGTTGCCCCTGGACGTGGCCGTCGTTGCCAGCCGAAGGGAACGCCGACGGCGCCGACAGGTGCGCTGGTGGCGGTTGAGGACTCGGCGGTGTGACAGGGCTCCGGACCATGGCCAGCCCGTTCCCGCAGGTGCGTGCCCGCTTTAGGTCACCTCGCCGATCGAGTGGCTCGTTCGCCTCGTGGACCTCTGTGGCCCGGACCAACTCCTCCTCCTCCGCGTCGTCTACTTCCTTAGCAGTGCCGCCAGCGGCCACTTGCCGCCGATGCTCCATCACAGCGTCAAGGCAGGCGTGGGACGGCAGCAGCACATCCAGCGGGGCGAGCGTGCGAAGGCGGTCGATATCGAAGCCGTCATTGCCATTGCCGGCGCATTTTGCGAGCTGCTTCGCAGGAGCAAATGGTGGCCGGTTCGTCGGTGTGTGCGTTGGCTGGGGGCCTCGCGCAGGCTCGCCTCGTGTGGTCGCCGAGGCAACGGCGGCCTGCCCCACCAGCACTGCGCGTAGAAAGTGCCCCACGACGCGTCTCGCGGCATCTGCCGCACGCTCCTCGCCATCGCCGCCGCTCGCGTTGTCGCGCGGAGTGTCGTGTAGTGCGGCGACGGCGGCGAGTCTCCTCGCGCACCGCTGCTGCGTGTTGGCGTTGCCGCAACTGCTGCCTTCTTCACCGCCTGTGCGGCTGTCTGCGGCATCAGAGAGCGATGCCGGCTCTGTCGCGCAGAGAAGGGAAAAGAGCGCGTCAGGGTCGATGGGTGGCCTTGTTGCGCTGGTGCTGGTGCCCGCAACCTCCTCTTCCTCTGGCGCTGCTGCCGCATCTGCCCGCGCGTTTCGCAGACAGTTGAACATCGCACGGTGAGGACGGGGGAAGGGGGGGGGGGGGTGGAGAGAGCAGAGGAGAGGAGAGGAGAGGAGAGAGACAATACACAAGAAGAATGAGTGAGTGTATTAACCTCTACAGCTACGGCAACGACGGAGGGGAGGAAGGTGGGCGTGTATCAGATGGTGTGCAGCATCGGTGGCGGTGGTACCTTCCCTCTCCCTCCCCTCCCCCCCCCCAAACCACCATCACCACTTCCTAATCTCGTTAATCAATTGCTATTTGCTGTCTTATGGTCCCCTTTCCCTGCCACATCTGCCATATCTCCTCGTTATGGGAAGTTGCTGCTCACTATCCAGGAGGGACGAGGGATCGGCATCAGCCAAACGAATGGCATGGAGTAAGCAGAAGTCAAACGAGAAAAATGGGGGGGGGAGAGGGAACACGAGGCCAAACCACACGGCGACACAGCCCTCCCCCTCCCCCACCCAATCACAGCGTCTCCACGACACTCAGAGTGAGCAGCATTGCCAGCGTTGTCTCGCAGCACCAGCGCCACCAGCTCACCAGCGTCATCTTCTCCGCGACCCAGCGCAGCACCTCTTCCTGTGAATGCTGCCTTTTTGCGTCGCACGTGGCTGCCACGAAGCTGCTGCTCTGTCCTTGTCCGCTCTCGAACAGCACAGAGCTCTCCTGCCGCGAGTGTGCAGCGCTGGCGCTGAGTTGTCGACGTGCCCGGCGCGTTGCCCCGCGCTCGAACTCGTGCATCAGCCGCGCCAGCTGCTGCACACTCGCGGCGAGGTACTCAGCCGGTGTGCGAACGTTCTTGCGGCGCTCCTCCAGCACCCGTGCGAGGTCGGCATCGTTGGGCTTGATGTTGGGGAAGTTGTTGAAGAGGTCCTTGTACACCGACTCCGCCAGCGCCACCCAGTTGGCGGTGAGGCGGCCGCCCGAGAGGATGTCGCGCTCCGCCGTCATGTGCTCAGTGGTAGAGGAGGATACCGACACCGCCGTCGCGTGGGAGGCGGCTCCGTCGTCGTCACTACTGCTGCTGCTGCTGCTACTGTGGCGGGGGAGGAGCAAGGTGCGGGTACGCTGGATGATATCCGCCTCGTCGTGTTCGTTCCGCAGCGCCAGGTTCCAGTAGTCGTGGACGTCCATGTGCACCAGCGCCACCAGTCTCACCACCGAGGCGTCGTCGTCCTTGGCGAGCTGGTAGCCCATTGTGGCGGCACCATCAACGTCATCGTCCTTCATCCGCACGTGTTGGAGGGACTGCTCGCAGCGGTTCTGCACACCCTTCAGGTAGCCAAGGATGGATTCCGAACAGGCTAGTTGCAGATCTGTATAGGGCTTCGCCTCGGCCCCGTCATCGATGGCCCTCTTCGCAACCTGACTCAAGCGCACGTACACGCTGCGATCGATCACGACACGCTCACCGCGGGCTGTCTCCGGGCGATGGACCACATCAGAAGCCACGGCATTGCTCGAATCGAGATCCCTTTCCTCACCGCGAAGGCACACATTCGCCACACTCCACACCTCACGCAGCACCATCAGCCGCCGTTTACTACGCTCCAGACGTGCCGCTCGCTCCGCTTCCTCCTGGGCAAGTCGTTGGCGCTCCGCTTCCTCCTGGGCAAGGCGTTGGCGCTCCGCTTCCTCCTGGGCAAGGCGTTGGCGCTCCGCTTCCTCCTGGGCAAGGCGTTGGCGCTCCGCTTCCTCCTGGGCAAGGCGTTGGCGCTCCGCTTCCTCCTGGGCAAGGCGTTGGCGCTCCGCCAGTTCCTCATCCGGCGTGTCGCGCTCGGCGGTGCGTGGGGTCGAATGCGACAGACTCGCCCCTGGATGGGCTGGTGTGGTGAGCTCCACCGCCCCGAAGCGGGAGACCCTCTTTCTAGGAGCCCTTCCCTTGAGGCTGGCGATCCCGCTGACGAGGGGAAGTGAGGTGTGCTCAGCTCCGTCGACTGGAGCTGTGGGTGATTGTTGGACGAGCGAGGAGGAGGATGACGAGAGGCGCGCGGCAGACGTGTGAGACCAGAAGGCGGTGGGTGCTTCCGGATCCACGAAGCCCTGCTGCTGGTGCGGTGGGAGGAGGGTGGCGGAGGCCTGTCCAGCACTTCCAGCACCACCATCACCACTCTGCACATGGCGCTCGCCACTTGTGTCTCTGCCTGCGGCTGTGGCGCGAAGCCTCCCCACAGGAGAAGGCGGAGCGTAGCCCCCAGCGTCGTCGTGCCCACAGCCGCGCCGACGCCGAAGGTGCTGTTGGCCCCCGGTGGCTCTCGTCGTCATGTCGCCGGTTGCGATGTCAGGTTCGATCGAGGCGTCGTCTGGCGAGCACCCTGTTGGGTCGGCTCTGCGACCTCTACTGCCACCGCCGCCGCTATCGATGCTGCCGCGTGTGTGCTGCGGTAGAGCGGCTTCCTTGTCGTCGGCCGAGTCGTCATCGTAGAGTTGCTGGTTAATGTTCAGCTGCCGCACGCCATCAAGGATTTTCCGAAAGTTCATTGTCTACCTTTCCCACTCTTCCAAGGTATGGTTCCCTTCCCCTGTGTGTCAATGTGGCACCGCAAAAAAAAAAAAAAAAAAGTAGTGTGAGGGAGGGAAACTGTCGTTCTACACTGTGTGGACATTGAAATGGACATGCGTAGGGGGGGGGGGGGAAGGAAATAGAGCATGGATGGATGGATGGGTGTGTGGGTGTGAGTGTGCGTGCATGATCTTTGAGGGGCACCAGAGTCGCGTCACGGCGCTGTGTGCTTCACAGGGTGCCGAGGGGGATAAGGTGAGGGAGAGGGAGTGAGCCCTTCGTTGGTCTGCCTCCACCACCCCTTCCCCTTCTTTGTGCTGCTGTTGCTGTTGCTACTACTAAGTATCAGAATCGGAGAGAGAAAAGAGAAGTAGAAGAAATGAGTTTGGCATACATATATATTGGAAGGGGGTAGGGGGTAGGGGGGGGGGGGGGCTGCATTATATGAGGGGAAAGTGCGAGAGAAGGTAGGACGGCTGCCATGAGCTGCGAGGGGAGAAAAAAGAGAGAGAGTAAAGGAAAAGAGAGACGCCGCTTACGGTAGGGTTACAGTTCCCTGAAGGGAGACTCCTCACCGCTGGCCTCGTCTTTGGCGTCCTGAGGAGCTTGAGGAGGGGTGCTACCGGATATGATCCAGTTCTGCACGCGGGTGGAGGGGTCCTGCTGCTGCTGCTGCTGCTGCTGCTGTTGCTGCTGTGGCGTTCCTTCCAGTCGGGTGGCAGCGTGGGTGGTTCCCGCCGTACCCCGCGGCTCTGATGAGGGCCGCCGTGGCTCAAGCGCGTCGAGTCGATTCACGTTCGAGACGCCAGCGGTGCTGTCGATCGACGCGTTCGCGCCGCCAGGGCCGGAGGCGGTGGTGGCAGGGGCCAGAAAAGCGCTGCGCAGGCGGCGGGCGTTGGTGCCGCCGCCGCCGCTGGGCCCAATCTTGGGCTTTCGCGGCACGGCAACGGCCCCTCCGGCGCTGTTGGTGGTGCTGCTGACCGCTCTGCCACCAATCATACGGCTGTCGAAGCGGGTGTCCTGCTTCTGCAGCTCCTCCAGTGCGATGGCCTTGTAGAACTTGCAGAAGTCGCTGAAGTCGACGAGCGTGGGCAGCGGGGAGGCCGTCTGGGCGGCCTCGGGGAACGCCAGCCGCTCCACCTGCGGGCGGCCCATCTTGCGGTCCTCGCAAAGCGTGAGCATAACAAAGTCGGTGAAGTCCAGGCGGTCGAGGACGCCAAAGTGGTCAATGTCAACGCCGTCAAAGAAGAAGCGTAGTGTCTCAACGTCCTCCATGCTGAGCGGGATGTCGGTGCTGTGCTCGCGGCGCATGCGCACCATCATGCGCTTCACAAGCCTCTCGCTGTCCTGCTTACATTGCGCAATGAAGGCGAGGCGCTGGTGAGCATCCAGGAACTTGTTCGAGCGCTTCGTCCGGGCCTTCTGCATCTCCTCCACGAGGTTGTCGCCCTCCTCCTCCGCCTGCTCCAGCTGCCTGGCCTCGCGCACCCGTCGCGCGAGCTCGCCCTCGCCGCCGCCGACGACAGTAGGGCGGCGCGTCTCCTGTACGGTCGTTCGCACGCGGTCCACATAGTGGGTGGACTGGCGTGCCCGCAAGGCAGCCGCCTTTGCGCGCGCCATCCGCTCCACCACCGCCCGCATCCTCGCCTGCACCTCTGGGTCGCGGCGGTAGGTGCCGTCGGCGGCGAGCTCCTGGAACTCGCGGTCGTCGATGAAGCCCACCTCGGTGAGCGCGAGGCCGCTGGGCAGGACGGGCAGGAAGTCGTAACGGCGAAAGAGCGCCTCGTTCGCACCTTCCTTGCGGGCGGACATGCTGTTCAGGTAGGCCTCCACGCTGGCGGGGTCGGCCACAGCGCCGCCGCGCTCCATTATCTGCCGCAGGCCAGCGTCATTCTCGAGCTCATCGATGGATAGGTGAGCCCACTTCATGGGCACTCGACGGGGGTTGCTCGCGGACCCGACATGCATCTCTGCAACCTCGCGGCGACGCGCGGCACGCACGGCGGCGGCTTGCTGCGCCAGCCCCTCCTCAACGGCTCTGCGCTTCGACACCTCGACGAGACAGCCCGCAAACTGCTGGTCCAGCTCGCGCACGCGGGCGTGGATGATGGGACTGCTGCGCTTGCTCGCGTCGGTCTCCAGCACCTCGGCAAGGTCGAAGCGTTCCGTCACCATCGCCATGGCGGTCGGGTCGCCCTCGAACTCGTCGACCGTGACATTGCGGAGGAGATAGGGGAGCATCTTGCTGATCATGTCGGCGATGTACATGCGCTCGCTGCGGACCTCGTGCGCCTCGGCTCCATCCTGCGGGGCCACGACGTCGGTTGATGTGGCGGCGTCGGCGTTTGCCTGGTCAAGACGGCGCTTCTGACGCTCCGCGGCCGCGATGATGTCGCGCTCCACGTCCTCGACGGTGTGCGGCGTGGTGTCGCTCTCTGGCACCGTGGCAGTCTTGCTCGTCGCGCGATCCCGCACCGGGCCGCTTCGCTCGCGGCGCTTCGCGTCATGCGACTTCTTCCTCCTGCTGCTAAGCGCACCGTGCAGCACCTCGTCCATCGGGCTTGGCCGGATTTCGCCGGCCTCGTCCACCTCCACCTGGGAGATGCTCGTGCCGGAGGAGAGGCGGCTCGCCGGCCGCTTCTTCCGTGGGCGCTTCCCCTCGCTCACCTGCGACGACAGCGCCTCGGTGCTCCCGGGGCTTGGCTGCTGCTGCTGCTGCTGCTGCTGCCGCTGCATCGCGGTCAAGGCGCGGACCGCGGCGTCCGTCGCCGCGGGGGCGTCGCCCGTCTGCGCCTGGAGAGGACCGCGCGTCACCTCTGGCGACTCCTCCGTAACGGAGAGCACCATCGAGCCCATCTTCGACGTGCCCCGCTTCCGCGGCTTCGCCGTCACGGCGACGGCCTCATCGCCGGAGCCCGCATCGGTGGTGTCTGGCAGCCGGCGTTTGGCGACTAGCTTCCGGCGCAGGGTCTGCGGCTGGCCTGGCGAGACGGAGGAGGTGTCGGAGCGAGCCGCGCGGTGCAGCTGCATATCTTCCACACTGTCGCGTACCTCGCCAGCGACGACGTCGGGGACGGCGTCAAAGGAGGTGTGAGAAATGCTGCCGGTGCGGTGCGAGCGCTTCTTCTTGAGCACCCGCTTCTTCGTTCGCTTCTTGTCGCCACAGCCAGCGACGGCGCTCGGCTCGGCAGGGGACGCGCCTGGGGTGGTGTCAGCGCTCAGGTCCACCGCACACATGGTGCCGTCATCGTTGATTTGGTACCCCTCGTTGTCCGGCACGGAGTCCATCTGCGCTCCGACGGACCGACGCTTCTCCTTCAGCCGCAGCCGACGCTTCCTCAGCCTCTGCCGCGCCGCCGCGGTCCCCGCTTCGTCGCCACTGGTACCAGGAGCGTCCTCGTCGTCGTCGCCAGAGACGCCGCTGGGGATGTCTCGGCCCACGTGGGGGGTGCTGCGCGGGTCGGAGCCTAGCAGACTCAGCCTGCGCTCGTCCTCCACAATCTCGCCCGCCTCGGCATCGGGCACGGCAGCCATCTCCAGCACGGACCAGCTCATCATGCGCTTCCGCCGAGTCTGATGCCTCTTCGCCATTGACCGCGGCGTCGCCTCATCCGCTTTGTTCTCGGAAATGTCGGAGAAGGTGACGGCGCGGTTGCGGTGGCGGCGCTCCTTCAGGCGGCGTTTCCAGCGCGTCGTGAGGTCGGCAGCCGTCAGCTGCTCCATTGGGACGCCGTCGCTGCGGTGGCTGTCCGACTGCATCCGCTTGAGGTCGTCCGTGTCCAGCATGAGCCGGACACTGCGCTTCATTTCCTCCTTCCCGAGCGAATCAATGGTGTCGGGGTTCGCAAACCGTTTCACAAGTTCCTGCCGCTCCGTGTGCAGTTTCTGGAACTTGCTATCGTGCACCAGAGCCGGGTTCACATCGCGGACACTGGTCGTGTACTCGTAGCGCAGCCGCGCAATCTCCGCCACGATGGCATCCTCCGCATCGTGGTAGGTGTTGCTTGCGAGGCGCAGCAGCTCCTCCGTGCCGGGCGGCACCGATCTGGCGCCGGTCTCCACCGCCATGTCCGACAAGTCCTGCAGAGGGACACCGGTACCATCGCCAGCCGACCGGGTCACCACCTCCAGCAGAGGCACCCCGCCGTGGTCGAGGATGGCCTTCTGGAAGGCCACCTCGTTCTGCGTGATCTTCGTCGCCAGCTCCTCTGCGGTCTCGCGCAGGAGGTCCTCGTAGATGCGCACGGTGTCCCGGTCCACGGACTCCTTGGACAGCGCCTGCATCCACTTGCGGAAGTAGGAGCGGAAGGTGGGGCTCGAGAAAACACCCAGCTGACGCAGGGGCACGCCTCGCACGTCGTTCGTGTCCAGGAAAGGCAGCCGCGCGCGCACCGCTTCATTCTCGTCAATGTGGTAGATCTTCTTCTGCTTGTGCTGACTGGCCAACTCCCGGTACGTTGCCAGCGCGGTATCCTCGTCTCGTTCCACAATCTCGCCAGCCGCCTCCACGTCCACGTCACTGGCGAGCACGCCATCCACGCGCATCGGCAGGTGGCGGCGCCGGCGTCGCTTCCCCTCTGCCGACTCCAACTTCTCCGTCGCGAGCTGCACGGTGCGCTGCTCCAGCGCCACCTCGGCCACCGTGATGGCCTCCGTGTCAGCAGGGTTCTTGCGAGCCTCGTCGAGCTGCTGCATGAGCATGCGGAACGTCAGGTCATCGGTGGCGCCAATCTCGCCCAGCGCAACACCCGTGGCGGGCTCTGCGGGGAGGAAGGTGTAGCGGTCCGTGAGGGTCTCTGCCTCCATCATCTGGCCCATCTGCCACACGTACTCGTCCTGGGCAAGGCGGTTGACGAGCTCCCGCATCTCCAGCTCCAGCCGCTTCTTCGCTGGCTCTCGCCGAGCGCAGTCGCCGTCCCCCAGCATCAGTGCCTCGTACTCCTCGTACATCTTCATGAAGGGTTCCTTGGTTTCGAGGGTGAGGTCTGTGAGGGGGACGGGCAGCTGGTGGACGTCCAGGAAGCGATACTTGGCACGCAGCTCATTCTCGCCCGCAACGTACTGCGCCATCAGCTCCGAGCAACGCGTCTTCATCTCCTCCTCCTTCCGCTTCACCGACTGGAGCTTGTGGCGAAGGGGGCCAAGCAGATCCTCGCGCTGGGCCGCCAGCTTCATGAACGTCGGGTCGCTCTCCAAACCCAGCTCCTCAATCGGGACGCCTTCAATCACGGGCGGCAGGAACGGGTACCGATCGAGCAGGTTGCTGGGCGGGCGAAGCAGCTTCTCGCGCTCGGCCACCAGCCGCATGAACACCTCATCACCGTCCAGCCCAACGCGCGAGAGGGGCATCGCGTCCGCCTGCAGGCGGAGGAAGGGGAAGCGGCGCAGAAGCGCGTTGTCGCAGCGCACGCGGGCCATGCGCTGCCGGGCCACGTCGCTGGCGAGCTGCTTCATGCGGAGCTTCATCATCTCCCCCGCTGCCCTCGCCCCCGCCAGTCTGCCATCCGCCGTCAGTCTCGTCTTCTCCCGTTGTAGGAAGAGGTAGTAGGCGTCCGTGGCGGCGAGGCGCACCGCCGTGGCGGCGGCGCTTGCCGTGACCTCGTCCTCGTCCTCGTCCTCGATCTCCTCGCCGTAGCTCTCCTCCAACATGGAGAAGACGAGTGGGTGGAGGCGACGACGGTTCTGGCGGTCCCGCCACTGCCGGTGCCGGCACTGGGCACGGTCCCGGCGCTCGGTTAAACGCCGGATGCGCTCGGGCGAGCTCTTCTGAGCACGGGCCATGCGAAGGTCGGCCTCGGCGGTGCAGTAGTCTCCTAGCGCGTCCATCACGCAGCGCTCATCGCCGATCAGCGCGACGGAGCGGGAGTGCATCTCCATTTCTGCCTCCCGCAGTGCTGCTGCATCAGTATCCAGCAGCGCCATCCACTCGTCGTAGTTGGCCTTGATGGCTGCAAAGTAGTCGTCCACCGACACAGCAGGGTTGACGTCTCGGCAGCACATCGTGTACTCCTCGCGCAGCCGACGCAAGTCATAGGAGATCTCCTCCTCCACCATTTCATAGCACTCCACCAGCGCCGCGCAACGCGCCTGCAGCTTCGCCTTTGCCGCATCGGCCTCCTCGTCAGAGCAATACGGGTTGTCGAGGTAGTTCAGGCGGAGGTCGACCACCTCCTCGTCGTCGTTGAGTTTCAGCACCCCGACCAGGGCAGGGACGCCTCGCTGGGCTTTGGAAAGGTAATGCCGGCGCCCCTTGAGGTCAGCCGCCAACGCCTTTGTGGCCACCTCATCCGCACGTGCGCGGAGCGCACTGTCAATGCCGTCGATGGCGGCGACATCCACGGGATCGCGGGCCACGCACCTCGCCCGGCGACGGCATAGGATCTTGATCTGGCGGTCCTCCTCCAGTCCCAACTCGCGCAGCGGCACCAAATTGACATCGTAATACGGCAGGTAGGGGTGGCGAGCCCTCACTGCGTCGTCCTCGTCCGTGTGGTACACGTCCAACGTACGCTTCCGCGCCGCGAGCGCGCGGACACGGGTTAGCATCGCCCCTTCCTGCGTCCGCCGCCTCGACGGTGTTGTCATCGCATTCGCCAGCTTCTGGAACTTTCCGTCGGACTCGAGGCCCAAGTCGCACACAAGCACTCCATCAACGCGTCTAGGTAAGAATGGGTGCCGTGCTCTGAGCGCATCGATCGCCTTCGCCTTGGCGCTCGCCAGCTGATGGGTTCGAGCCTGGAGACTACCAGCAAGCACATCGCACGCGGGGACGTTCGCGTCACCGTCACGCTTCATTTCGTACAGGCCATTCGCAATCGCGCGGAACTCGGGGTCCTCCATCACACCAGCTTCCGCAAGCGTGATGCCCTGCACGGGCTCTTCGGGCAGGAACGGGAAGCGCTTCTGCAAACTGTGGGCATTGAGAAGTAAACGCTTCCTGCGCTCCGCCTCGTCCTCCGCAGCACGGCGGGCGAGGTCGCGGATGGCCTTCTCCAGGCGCTTCGCCTCCGGCCCGTTGGCCGTCGCGGGGTCCTTGGCCAGCTCCGCGTACTCGGCGACGAGCGGAGCGATCATGTCGGCATGCAGCGGCTTGATGTCGCGCAGTGAGACGCCGCCTGGGAGCGCGCCGATGAAGGGCAGCTTCTCGCGCAGCGCCTGCTCCTCACGCGCGTTGCGGGCAACGAGCTCGCTGGCGCGCGCACGCATCGCCTGCTCAACGGCAGCCACCTCCTCGCGGTCAATTCGGGGCTGTGCAAGCAGCGCGTCGCGCTTGGTGGATAGCTGCTGGAACACGTCGTCGTCGGCCAGACCGATAGCGGACAGCGGCTCGCCGGTGACGTTGCTGCCGAGGAACGGGTACCGCTCCAGCAGCGCCTGCTCCGCACGCAGGCCCGCGCGGCGGGCGGCGGCGTCGTCGTCCAGCAGCTGCTGCAGGCGCTCACCCATCTGCTCCTCCACGCAGCGGATGGCTGGCGCGTTGGAGGCCTCATCCTCGGCGACGAGCGCGTCACGCACCGCCTGCAGCTCCTGGTAGTACGGGTCGTTGAGCTTTATCTCCGACACGCGGTGCGCGCGCGGGGGGAGCACCTTGTCCTCCTCGCGCTCCTGGATCTCGCTGGCCTCGGGGATCGGCACGTCCGCCATTTCCAGCGCGAGGCGGCGGCGGGCAGCCTGGCGGCGGCGGCGCGCGTGGTAGTCCTCCACGGCCTCGCCCTCGTCAAGCGGCACGTCAGCGATGTCGAGCAGGCGCGGCGGGTTCGCGGGACGCCTCCTGCGGCGCCGCATCGCCTCCACCTCGACGGCGCGCTCGCGCATCAGCTCCTCAACATCGCGCAGCGGCTCTTCGTTGGCGGCGGGGTCCGCCAGCAGCCCATCTCGGCGAGCTGCCAGCGTGGCGAACATCGCATCCTTGCCAACCGCCTCCGTCACGTCGCGCGCGCACATGGGGTACTGACGCAGCACCGCCATGCGCGCACGCGCGGCGGCCTCCTCGGCGCGCAGGTCGTCGTCGACGATCTGCTGCACGCGGTCCGCCATCTGCTCTTCCACGGCGCGCAAGGCGGCGGCGTTCACCTCAGGGTCCTTCGCCAGCTCCTGCGCTTCCGCCGCCAGTCTGCGCAGCACCGGGTCGCTGCCAAGCGCCTGCGTGGCCAGCAGCGGCGCACCCGGCTGGCGCACAACGCCTGGGAAGCGCGCTGCCAGCCGCTCCTCCTCCGCCAGGATGCCGGCGGCGATCTCGTCGGCGCGGTCCTTGAGCTGCTCCGTCACCGCCTCGATGGCGTCGGCGTTGGCCACGGGGTCCTGCATCAGCACCAGGCGCTGGTCGCTCAGGGTGGTGTACGACGGGTCGCTGGGGAGGCCCAGGTCGCGCAGCGGCACGCCGCGCACGTCGTTGTGGGGCAGGAACGGGTTGCGCGCACGCACGTCCTCGTCGGCGGCGGCGCGCAGCGCGTCCAGAGCCTTCTTGTCGTCGGCCAGTTCCTCGGCGCGGTCGCGCATCTGCTGCTCGGCGGCCTTGAGGGTCTCGGGACGCGTCCGCGGGTCGGCGGCCAGCGCCTCGTGCTCTGCCGCCAGCCCGGCAAACTTCTCGTCCGCCGCAAGCGGCAGGTCGGACAACAGCACGCCACCCACACGCTTCGGCAGGAACGGGTACTGCGTGCGCACCGCCTCGGTTGCCGCGAGCTTCTCGCGCGCCAGCTCCTCGGCGCGGTCCTTGAGCCGCTCCTCCGCCGCCTTGATGGCGTCGGCGTTGGCCACGGGGTCCTCGCGCAGCATGTCCGCCAGCTCGTTCGCCACCGTGCGGAACTCGGGGTCCTCCATCGGGGCCGTCTCCGCAAGCGTGATGCCCTGCACGGGCTCTTCGGGCAGGAACGGGAAGCGGTCGTGCAGGCCTTCCGCCTCCAGCAACTGCTGCTTCCTGCGCTCCGCCTCGTCCTCCGCAGCACGGCGGGCGAGGTCGCGGATGGCCTTCTCCAGGCGCTTCGCCTCCGGCCCGTTGGCCGTCGCGGGGTCCTTGGCCAGCTCCGCGTACTCGGCGACGAGCGGAGCGATCATGTCGGCATGCAGCGGCTTGATGTCGCGCAGTGAGACGCCGCCTGGGAGCGCGCCGATGAAGGGCAGCTTCTCGCGAAGGGCTGCTTCCTCCTCCGCTGAGCCGTTGGCAAGCTCCTTGGCGCGTTGCACCATCTGTTCATCCAAGACCTTGAGAGCCTCCTCGTCCACCCCAGGACGGGAAAGGAGATGGAGCCGGTTAGACGCCATGTCCGTGAACGCGGGGTCATCACTCAGGGGGAGGGAGATCAGTGGAACACCATAGTGCGATGACGGCAACATGGGGTGGGAGATCTGGAAATTCTGCGCGGCGCGATCCGAGGCAGCCCCCGCGAGTCCCGCATCGCACTGCAACTGCCTGAACCTCTCCTTCATCTGCTCCTCCACGCACACCACAGGAGTCGACCAGTCTGCCTGTCCATTGGCGACGAGGTCCTCACGAAGAGCACCAAGCTCCAAGTAGTAGGGATCGTCCCTCGCAGCAAACGGGGAGTACGGCAAAAGGGCCCGCGTCCCTTCCTCATCTGCGACTTCGCCTCCCTCCTCCACTTCCACAATACCGAAGTCGCTGGCACTGCCGCGGCGTTTGTCATCACGCTTACGGCGTGGCTTCTTGCCCGGGGCGGCTCCTTCCTCGTCCTCCTCTTCGGGGGGAAGCTCCGTGGCGTAGGTGAGGTGCGGTGGACGGTCGATGCGCTTGCGCTTCGCAGACACCTCGGCAGCGCGGTCGCGCATCTGCTCCTCGACAGCCGCGATGGCGTCGGCGTTGCCCTCGGGGTCCTGCTTCAGCTCCGCCAGCTCGGCCGCCAGCTCGGTGAACTCAACGTCCTTGGCTGTCTCCGGGCTCAGGTGGGGGCCACACATCGGGTACTCGCGCAGGAGCTCGCGCTCGGCCTCGGCGGCGCGCAGCTCCTCCTCGGCGGCCTGCGCCGCGAGCTGCTGCACGCGGTCCTGCATGGCTTCCTCCGTGGCCTTGAGGGCCTCGGCGTTGGCCACCGGGTCCGCGGCGAGCGCGTCGTGGTCTGCGGCCAGCTC
>JASAOB010002474.1:0-15794 GCA_030849825.1 Herpetomonas tarakana | reverse complement strand
GAGATGCGGACAGGGACGTTTCCACCAGGACAGCCTCTTCTTTTTTTTTTTCTCTCTCCAGGCGCTGGCATTGCTGGCGTTCGTTACATCATGGCCCTTTGCTGTTTGCACGTCAGGGAAGGGCGGAAACAGCAAACGAGAGAGCGAGTCAGAGGACACTGGCACAGTTGCACCAGCAATCCAACACACACAACCCCCACGCACACACACAAACACAAGTCCACCACCACCACCACCACACAGACACAGACACAGACACAGACACAGACACGCAGAGTCACGCGCACGCGCAGCAGACACGTGGACAGGGGAAAGGGAGGAGGGGAAAGGGGGAACTGCTGCTCGTGATGAGAATACACACGAGAGAGCCAAAAAAGAAATGAACCTCAGGTGTTCTGTAGGTATACTTTGCGTCATTGTGATATGCTTCAGATGTTGCTGTTAAATGATGTATATCGTGTGTATCATCGTCGGTTTGGATGGCGGTGCTGCAGAGGATCCCCCCTTTATGTGTGCTGCCGCCACCTCACGGTGCACCGTGCGAAACAGATTGAACTGTTGATGAGAAACGGGGAACATCGCAGGAAGGAACTTGGAACTTGGGAACGCCTTTATTGGCGTGCCGCGGTGGCGGCTTCATTGCGAGTTGTCCTCCATTCCTCCCGCTCTTGACCAATCTTCACCTGGTGGAGCTCGCCACTACCTACTGCCTGTAGCTCCTACTCCTACTCCTACGTTGTGAAACTCTTGCCCTCCTTCCCTCTCCGTGCGGTGTCAGTTCTGCTAAGTGAAGTACGTTTAGCGTCAGGTAGCGTTATGCTTCAGATGTTGCTGTTAATTTGGTAATGGTTTCTCATCACACCACGCGCTCGGAGGCCAGAGAGGTGAAGAAGAAGCTTGCGAGAAGAGCAAGTACGCTAGCGATGCAAAATGACGAGTCAATGGAAGTGGGAGGAGGGAGAGTTCAAAAGTAATCCAGAAGCACTAGCCATAGTAGTGGGAAGTCGCGTGGCAGTACAGGTCAGCAGCTGGGAGGAGCATCAACGCGAATCATCGTTCCCCGCAGGACGTGCAGCAGCGGCAGAAATCGCTTTGAGGACGGAATACGGCACGGAGAAGCGCGGGAAAGACACTTTCCTTCAGCAAAGGGCGTGCGAGACATCTTCTTTAAGGATCACAGGCGGTGGTCTCAAGAGAAGAAGAAGGACGGGGGATGAGGACAGCAATATGGGGAGTACATGGGAATGGATTTTTGAGTGGGTGGGGCGGGTCGGGCAGATGGCAGTTGAATGGTTATTCTACACAACAACGGAAGTGCTGAGTGCATGTGGAGAGGGATGTGGGCCTCTCATGGATGGAAGAAGCGGTGTGTTGTGGCTATTGGGTACCCATCCGCTCTTGGGGAGTCCAAGGCACGAGAAGGAGAGTGGGGGGAATGCAGGGGAGGGAAGCGGTGCCTATCGCCTGCCGCTGGATTCGCGAGTGTAGAATGTCTTCAGTAGCTCCCTCTTGGCTGGGGTCAACCCCAGCCCCTTGTGCAGATACTCCCCAACGCTTCCATACTGCGCCTTCACGGCAGCGATGGCGGCGTCGAAGAACTCCGCCTGTGCGCGCAGGAGGACGCCGCCCGCCTCAGGAGAGAGTTGGCAGTTCGCCACGACGCACGCCACCGGGCGTACAGGGAGGTACTCGTTGGACAGAAGGAAATCTGCTCGAATGGTCTCGTCTGGCACGTCAAGAGCGTAGAGCAGTAGCGCCGTCGCCAAGCCCGTTCGGTCCTTGCCCGCGGTGCAGTGGACAACGGCAGGAGTGCCCCTCACCTTGGTGAGCAACAGGTCAAAGAACTGCTTCATCTCCTCTCGGAAGTCCAGCAGGAACGATGTGCCCACGTAAGTCACCAGGTCGAGTGCACCCTGCTCGTTCAGCGTCTCGCGCGTTCCCACGAACTCAAAGAAGGACTTGGGACGAATGGGGATCGCGACTCGTTCGATCCCGGCGAGATCGTACGGCGACTCCTTTGCCTCCTCGTTGGAGCGGAGATCGATGGCGTACTTGATTTTGAGCTTGGTCGTCATCGTCTTCGCCCCCTCTGCCGTGACGCAGCCGAGCTGGTCGGAGCGGTAGAAGTGCTTGAACATGGTCACGCGCTTCCCATCTCGGGTGCGGTAGCCCCCAACATCACGAAAGTTTGTGGTGTGGGGCACCTCAATGTGCCGTGGGTGGCGGTTGGTGCTCATTCACGCTTCTTTCTTCGTTGGGAGAGCAGAGAAGCAGAGGAGGGGGGGGGGGATGGGGTGAAGACGACGAGGCAGAGGACATGGTCGCGTGCGTGACACAGGGAGGGCACTACGCTCTCGTCTAAGACATCTTCTCTTTTTCTTTTTGCTTCTTGTTTTCTTCCATGTGTTGCTCTGCATCTCCCTCCCTTTCTCCTTCCCTTTGTCGCGGGATTTTGTCAGATGGTGAAGAGGGCGACCTCCATTTCAAACAGGTTCGCCTCATTGGTGTCTGCTTCTGTGATGAGGTACGACGGTTGTGTCCGCAGTGCGGCGGTGCTTGCCGCGGCGGCCGGCGCGGCGGCTTCGGGGTTGCTGCGCTGATCGTGCATCCCGGACACGCTGCGGCGCTCCTCACGGCGGAGTTCGTCGTGGAACGCGCGCAGGCAGCTCACCAGGCGGTTGGAGGAGATGCGGTCCTTCATGAGCAGGAAGCGCGTGAAGGCGTCCACGTACACGGTGGCCTGCGACACCGCTCGCGGGTCACTGTCCCCTGGCCCACCAAAAGGGTGTCCGGTGGGGCCATTCGCAGCGCCGGGCGGCGGCAGTGCGCTGCGAGAGCGGGGGGTGGGTGGGGGGGAGGAAGGCGCCGCGTTGGCGGTGCTGCTGCCGTCGCTGCCTGCGTCGTCGCCCTGGCCGACTCGCTCGGCAACGAGCGCGAGTCGTAGCGCGACGCACAGAAATCGGGCAGAGGACATCACCAGCCGCTCTCGCAGCGTGTCGCAGCAGTCCCTCGCCTCCATACGCAGCAGCTGGAAGGGGTCGACGGGGCCCACCGTACGGATGCTCTCGACAGGCTTTGCGCGGGGTGCCGCTCCCGCTCCGCGCTTGCTGCTGTTGGCTACGCCGGGTTCACGCTTCACCGTCTTCGCGTTCTCCCTCCCCTTCCGGAGCCACTCGTCGTATGTCTCGTAGGTGCGGTCGCGCAGAAACGGCACGCTGTCGCGCGGCCCGGCGCAAATGAAGTCGCTCATGCCCTCAAAGGCCGCGAACGGGTACGCGCGGCCGCGGCCGCCGTTGAGGTGTGTTGCTGAGGTGCAGCAAGCATTCACAGAGGACAGCCTCAGGTAGCCAACGGCGAGGAGCCAGTACTGTCGGTGCGCGGGCATCGTGCCAGAGCTGCCGCTGCTGCCGAGTGCTCCCTCGTACCGCTGGAGGAGAAGTAACATGGCGTTGAGGCTCTCCTCTCGCAGACTAGAGAAGGGCAGTGCATCTCTGCACAGCAGCAGCGCCACGGGGTTCACCGGCTCCTGTGTGACGGGCGGCGGCGACGGCGCTGCTGCTGCTGCTGCTGCGCTGTCATGCAGGATGTACAGGAGCTGCATCAACCGGCGAGCAGCCAGGCCAGCGAGGACATCCACCGGTCCGCGAGTAAAGTAGGCGGCGTCGTCCTCGGGGCTCGCCTTTGTGGACTTGATCGCCACGATAAGCGCGAACACATCCTCCAGCGCCGCCCCAAACGACTGCGCGAAGCCGGCACAGTACAGGGGGAACTGCTCGTTCTCTACCACCACACCCTCGCGAGAGTCGGGGGAGGAGGGAGGTCCACCACGTCCCACGTTGGCCCTGTCCGCGTCGTAGGTCATGTAGACGTTGAAGGCGACGCGAATCCATCGGCCCCACGAGGTCCAGTACGGCCACATGGACGGATCATTCGCGGCGGAGCCAGTAGCTGGCGCATTCGCCATGGTGCGCACCATGTCGTCGGAGGACCAGCCGGATGCGAGCCCACCGGAGCCAACGGCGGACTTGGTCGCGAGCACTGAGTCGCAGAGCACCTGCATGCACACGAGGGTGAGAATGGCGGTGCACGTCTCCGGCGGCGCGAGCGTGGCGAACACAACGGGCGAGGAGAGGGCAGCCGCCAAGACGCGTTCGGAGGACTGATTGAAGAGCCTTGTCACGGCGTCTGTGAAGCGTTCCACACTCCTCCAGGCGAACGCCAGCGGAGTCACTTTGGTCCGGCGACCACCACCACCGCCGCCCCCTCTCTCCACTGGCCCTATGGCCTCCGCGAGGGATTGGTCCTGTCGCGCACGAACGGCGTGGAAGAGCTGCACGGGACCTGCTGTGGAGAGGATGCGGATGAGCTCCGTGAAGTTCGCTGCGCTGTGGAGGAACAGCTGAGGGGCGTTCGCTACGAGATCGGTGACGCAATCGATGGCGAGGCAAACGTCATCCATGGTGGAGTGTTGCTGGAGTACGGCCGATAGGCTCACCGGTTCTGGCTCCCCGTGCTCCATGGTGTCCTCCATGTCCTTCCCCAGCTGGGATAGCATGCCTGGCGTCACCTTCGCCGAAGGAAACCCCGCGCCGCGCTTGCCCCAGATCTCCATCACGTGACTCAGCAACGCCCGCTGCCGCAGCCACAGCTTCAGAAACAGACACAAGGCGGACAAGATCGTGAAGACGTGCTTCTCCGCATAGTCCCTGCCGCCNCGGCGTGCTGGAGAGCGGGAGGGGGGTTCTTCTGGTTGTGCTGCTGTAGTGGTATTGCGATGCGGGCCCAAGCGATGGTTCCTGCACCGACGTTCCGCGAGAGAAGGAGTGGGCGGCGGCTTGGCCCAGGCCCACCGTGGAGTTTGGCGACGGCGGCTCCACGGAGCCACCAGCCCAGGAGGGCCATTCCGATCCAACGAGCGTGCTGTCCGCGACGCTTCGCACCCTCCGCAAGTTGGGCAAAGTGGATGGGTCACGAGAGCCAGTGCGTGAGGCACCGGCTTCGTACTGCTGATTGCCACGCAGGCTCGGCGGCGGCATCTGGAGACGCAGTCCATCGCCCCGGCCGGTGCGTCCCTCGACCGCGGACGGGGGCTGGCGCGGGCCCATCACGTGGGCACAAACGGCGACGACAAGCCACAGCCAGCAGTCCTCCTCCGTGAGGTACACCGGCGTGCGGGGAATCTCGTGGAGACAAGGGTGCCCAGTAACACACACCGTGCCCTGCTTGATGGACCACAGCTGCTGATCCGCAGAGAAGAGCAGCAGCGGCAGGTTCGGAGTGAAGCAGTCGCGTAGACTCTGATGGACCTGGCGCAGTTGGCGCAAGAGCTGCTCGACAAGGCCACGATCTGAAACCTGCTCGACCCTGCCCCCGCCATACACAAAACGGGCGAGCGCCTCTCGAGGCCGGCTGTCCGCCGTGCACAGGCCACTCCACAGCTGCAGGTCCGACTCCATTCGCCGGAATGCCATGACGACCGAGAAACACAGGTTCACCAAGACGGAGAGGCAGTACCGAGCCGATCGCAGGGATTGTCTGGCGTCCTCGCTCGCGTCCTCCGCGACGCTGTCGGGGAGGCCGGGCCGGCTGCTGAAGAAGCGAACGGGTTGGGTGGCATGCAGCTGCCGCATGAACTGGAGGGCCGCTGGCACCGCCGCCGCCGTCAGCGTCTCCAGAGCAGTCGCCCACTGCGACAGCGACGGCGACGGCAACGCTGCATAATGCAGCTGCAGCTGCTCCATGGTTGGAAGCGACCCGCCTCCCCCCTGATGCCTGGCGTAGGCCCGACGCGCGTGGTGCTCGGCGACGCGGTTACGATCCCGTGCCTCCACCAAGGACTGGTTGATGAGCAGGCCTGCTTGAGCGATGCCATCCACACCTTGCCGCCCGACAGCCGTCAGGAAATGATGCACCGTGTGGTCAATCGTCTCGGCGAGAATGTCCGTCGACGCGGGTGGGGAAGTGTGGAGGGCAGTGCCACCACCGCCGGCACGGCGTTCGGGTAGCTCCGGTGAATGACGCGGCTGCCGTGAGCGCCGCCGCCGCCCGCCAGATGTGTCAGACTCTGCTCGTCCTCGCATCCGTGCGTTGAGGGGGGGGGGAAGGAGAGGGAGGGAGGAGAGTAACGGCTAGGGCCGGAGAGCGACTTCTTCTACAGCGCGCTCGCCTCAGAGGAACCCCGACGCGTCGAACGGAGAAGCAGCGAGACAGTACCTCTCCGCCCGTGGATGAGCCAAAAAAGGGTATCTGCGGAGTGGACAGGTTCCTCCCACCACAGGACGGGACCAAGGATTCCAAGGAATGAAACAAGAAGACAAGGTGGGAGATGTCGCCACCGCAAGATGCTTTGACAGTTTTGCTTTACTCTGTATGCGTCGTTACCCTCAGCAAAGGGGACAGCCTTGGCGAGACGAAACGGAAGACGTGGGAAGAGAGAGGGAGGGAGGGGGGGGGGGGGGGTGAAGCACGCGTACGGATTGAGGAGGAATCGGGGCATGGGTTTCGGCGCTAGTGTGGGGGATCTGCGGCACTCATCTGATTTTTCGCAGTACCAGCCGCCCCCCGACTCACAGCAGAGGGACACAGGTACACTTGGCGGCAGCAGCAGGACGAGCTCGCGGCTCCATGGATCTCCTCCTCACCCTCAGCCTCCTCCTTCAGCATGGTTGACGGTGTGTATCTCGTTCACCATCGATCGATTAGCTTCCACTTTGCACACACACATGCAAAGAAGAAAGACGCCAGACAACAACAACAAACAACGATATGGGGGACTGGTGCGGAGAGGGGAGGGGGGTGGGGAGGTGCACGCAGCAGGCAATGAGCGCACGTACCCACTCCCCCCTTTCCCCCAGGCAAGCATACCTTCAGCGAGGATGCTCCCATACGAAGATCGTAACACCAATCGTGTGCGGATACCTTGATTAAGCCCAGTGGACAACGCAAACAGAGTTCAAGCGCGTGCCACGCTGCGGATCGCATTGCTGCTGTTCCTCAGCACCCCCAAGCATCCGGCAATTGACGCCGTCGCCAACAGAGAGAGAGAGAGACAGAGAGGAGAGGGAGATTTGATGGTAAGGGCGAGGAGGGAAGGGTCATTACCGTAACTGATCATGACAGGGGAGAGAGGAACCTTAAGAAGACAAAGAAAGAAATAGAAAGAGGAGGAAAGAAAAGCACACACACACACAATGGCACAGCGGAGTCTCGCCTCCCCCTCCTAGTTCTTCTTCTTGGGTGATGCAGAGGTGCGGCGGTTCGACGGGGAGGCAGAGCTCTTGCGCAGGACGTCCTCGCGGAAGCGTACGTGCTCCTTACTGACGTACTCCGGGTCGTAGCCCTCCTTCCCGGTGCCCACCTCCACAAGCTGAGGCTTGTGGCTCACGCGCTCAGCGCTGCGCTGGCTCTCCCGGATCATCTTCACGATGCCGAAGCGGTCGGCGATGTAGTAGGCAATGGCACCAAAGATGAGGAGCAGGGTGAGGTAGGTGAGGACGGTGCGGGGATCGGTGCCAAGGGCCTCGTCAATGTACACGGTGCCATTGTACGCCGTCGCAAAGTTGGTCGCGTTGGTCGTCACGTCGGCGTAGTACACGCCAACGACGAGGGTGTACTCCCCTGGCTCGAAGCTGGCATCAGGCGTGAAGCTGTAGTGGAAGGTCACCGTCTCGCTTGGCTTGATGGTGCGGCCCTGGCGGACCACCGAGAAGTTCTGAAGAACCGTGGCAAAGTTGTTGAGGGGCTGCAGGTAGCCGGCGACAAGCACGACTTGGTGGTTGGTGCCGATGTCGTTGTTCTGGTAGGCGATGAGGGCCGAGGTCGGCGTGCCAGCCGGCAGCTTGGGCACCAGCACCGAGGACGTGCTGTTTGGGAAGATGGCTCGGGTCAGGAATGGCGAGCGGAACTCGCCGTCGTACGCACCGTCATCATAGCCATCCTGCGCGTACTCAGCGGCACTATCATCCTCGCCCATCGCGGCTCCTTCGTCCTCCTCCTCCTGAGCACGAACGTGGGTCAGAACGACCATCGCGAGCAGCGCCAGGAGAAGGAGTGTGCGGAGAAGCGACTTCATGTTTGCTGCTTAAGGAAACGAGAAAAATATTATGTGGAGCCTTTACGTGTAGGAAAGGAAACGACGGATGCGAGAGGACGTGAGAATGAAGCGAGCGGCTACTGTTTTTCTTATGCTTCTCTTCGTGGGGGGGAGGAGCAGAGGGGAGACGGCGCGCAGATTCACACACACACACTTCCGAGGGATGAGCATCGCACACGCTAGTTCGCGCTGCTAGCCAGCCCCCATTCTCATCTTTTTCGCACCTCCGCATTGGTCGGCGCAGCCGCAGCAACGGGGAAAAAGAAGGAAATGGGGCACGACTCTGTCCGCCTTTTGAGTTGTTGTTGATTTCTTTAATGAAGAGAGAGGGGGGAACGGGGAAGTTAATGTGATCAGCCGGGGGGCAGCGGCAACAGCGACGGCAACAACGCGTCCCCTCCCCACACCCATTTCCCCGTAAGATAGAGACAGGGGGAGAGGGGCGGAGGCGAAATCGAGGGCCTACATCAGCTTACCCTTCTCCTTCTGGTTCCCTCGGTCCGCCGTGGAGCTGAGAATTTTGTGTGTACGGAGGTAGCGCCACGAGCACCGATCGATGCAGTTCACCTCATTCACGGTAAGCTCGTTGCTGGACAGGTCCTTGCAGCACAGGTTGAAGCACTCGGTGCGGATGCCGCTCATCATCGCCTCGATGCGGTACGACTCCTGCTTCACACCAACGTTCATATCTGTTTGCTTCGCTAGTCGTCACGTGTGAGTGTGCTGGCAAGGTGAAGGGGGTCACACACACTCACACACGTACACACAACGAGGATCGCTTCAAATGTCCTACTAGGCAACGCGGAGGGAGGGGAGGGGAGGGGAGACGAAGAAAAAGGAGAGAAGGAATGAAGGGAGGGACAGACATCGGGGATGGGTCACCACGCAGGCCCACAAGCACACGGAGAGAGAAGGGTGGTGGTGGGGAGTGCGCCGCGGTGAGCCGTCACATCTTCGGTGTTCCCTCGCCTCCTCCAGAGACAAGGAGAGACGGGGGGATGCTGATGCACCAGCCCCGCGGTCCATCTTTGCATACCCACGATTGGGTGGGAGACATTGTGTGTGTGTGTGTGTGTGACCAACGTGAGAGGGGGGAGGGGAGGGGGATATGCGGCAGCGACGGCTATACCGCCTCACCGCCTCTCTCAGGAGAAAATAAAGGAACAGAGGTAAATGAGAACAACGAACAACGTCAAAGTGCTACGGGGGAAAAGGTAATGAACTCACACAAACGGATCTGATCCCCTCCCATAAAGGGAAGGGACAGAAGGACGCCAAGCAGGGGAGACGGTAGGGGGGTGGAGAGGTGACGTTAGTTGTCGCAGTGTCGCCCTGTGAGATGGGGGGGCTGTGGGCAGTGGTCTGGTCAGGGCACGCAGGGTAATCCTATTAATACTCTTTCGCATGCAAAGACGCATGGTGACATCATCTGTACGCAGACAAAGTTCGACAAGGCCGTGATCGAAATCCCCTGCGCAAGCAGGGAGGAGAGGAGCTGGTTGATGCCGCCGTCAAGGCTGAGGGAGGCGGACAGGGTTTTGCACCCCGACACGCCCGTGGCGTTCAGCGGGCCGCCCGCCAGCAGCGGGGACCGCACAAGGGCGTCACTGGTGCTCGAAGGGTTGTTAGGGCGGACATAACCCGTCATGAGGGGACTCATGCAGGCGTTCAGGTGGCGCTGGCTGAAGGCCCGACCCATGTAGAAGACGGAGCGGCGCATGAGGCGACCTTCTAAAGGGATGCGCGGTGTGGAGAGGGCAGGAAGCAGAAGTGCTAGGGACGGTGGGGGTTGGTTGACACTACATAAACGCGTGTAGGAGGAGGAACGGCATAAATGAGGAGATAGAGATAGAGATAGAGAGAGAGAAGGGTGGAGGAGAGGACAAGAGACACGCATCGGATCCGTGGTTGATGGTGGTGGTAGGCTCTGCGCATAACAGTGCATGAAGAGTTCAGAAGCAAGTAGCTAGACCTCCAAGCAGGTCAGCGTGAACTCGGGGAGGGAGGACAATAATAACAAAAGGCATTCTCAGTCAGGAAAGCTGTTGGCTCCATTCTCAGCCTTATCTTGTTCCCTCACGCGTCCTCGTCCCAGTCGGGGTTCCACTTGTCGTAGTCCACCTCGTCCTCCTTCGGCTTCTCTGGCAGGAAGCACGACGCGTCGTTGCGCACGCGTCGAAGAGGTAGTGCCGACCTGGTGAACTCGCGCTCCTCGGACGGCGACGGCTGGCTCGGGCCCACGTACGTGATGAGGCTGTTTCCTGCGTTGAAGCCGTCGCGACGCACCTCGAACCACTGCGGCAGCTGCTCCGCCAGCGAGACGGCGTTGCCAAACCGCTTGATGAAAGCCCGTCCCTCTTTGGACAGTCCACCGGTCACGACAGCGTCCGTGGTGCCGCCGGCGCACTGCAGGGCCAGGTACTTTATCACAGTCTCCATCGTGTAGCTGCTTGGCTGCAGGACACTGGCGGGCGGTGGCACGCCATCGGACCGGCCAACGACTATCGCCGCGGTCGCAAAGACCTCGTACATGCGGAAGAAGGAGAATTGGCGCTTGAAGAAGTCCTGCCTGAGGCTGAACGCGGGGAATGGCAGCGCGCGGACCTCGGGGGTGTTGCTAAAGTGCGTCCACGCCACGGGCTGGTCGGGCGGGAGCAGGTGGTAGATCATCTCCGCCTTCTGGGTCTCCGAGTACTCGGCTGCACGTGACCAGTGGCTGTTGTTCTGGCGAGAATCACCGCCGCTGTCGAAGGCGGCCGCCAGGAACTGCGGCGAGCACACCCGCTCCTCTCCGAGGGGGTCCTTGCGCATCGCAAAGAACAGGGAGTGCTGCACGATGAAGTTCCGCAGACACCGCGTGCCCTTGGCCTTGGCGGCGGCAGTATCCAGCGCGTCTGGGGCGGCCTGCCACCAGCGCGCGTCACTGTACGCGGCGAGCAGCTGCTTCCGCAGGAAGGCGGGCAGCCGGGCGAAGAGCTCCTCCACAGTGAGCGTCTCCGCACGCAGCGCGGACTCGGCGTGCCGCAGGAGAAGCGGGAGCGGTGTCGTTTCCCGCGTGAGACTGCTCGGCTGCTCGCTGGCTGGCAGGACGGACCAGGGCCGGACAAACCCATCGCGCAGGCGCACGTCGAAGATGTGCCGCAGGCGGTCGAATAGCAGGATCACGCAATCGGGAGACGGCCCGCCCGGCCCTCCGTCTCCCCCTCCCGTAACACGGAAGAAGGAGAGCAGGTCCTTGTACGTTGTTTCTCCCAGCACGGCGCTGAGCTGCGACACGTGAATGCCCGCGGCCTGGGCTTTCGCCGCGTTCGCGTCCGTGACCCGCGCGCGTGTGAGCTCGCCAACGACTCGTTCTCCGAGGGAGAACACAGCAAACTTCTCGGCGAGAACGGCGTCGGGCAGGTCCTCGAGAGGACCCGAAAGGGGGGGCTGGTCGAGCAGGCGAATGTACACGCTGTCCAGCGGGGATCCCGCCTCGTCTGCGGCGAAGGAGTGGATGTCGACGAAACCGGACGGTAGGTGGTCCACCAGTAGGGAGCGCAGCGCCTCAGCACTTCCGTCCTGGAGCACAGGGAACTCCCGCGTGAACGAGTCGTCGACGATGGCGCCAAGGGGTACAAAGAAGGACGATGGGACCTTCGCCGAGAGGATCGCCATCAGTTTCTTCGTGTCGTTTTGTGGCGATGCCGCCAGGGCAACTGCAGCGGGCCCGACTGGCCATGGGCGGTGAGGGGACAGACTCTTGCGGTCAACCCCCCGCCCTCTCCGTGCGCCAAGCGAGCGCTCCACCTGTTCCTGGCTTTCCTGCTTGCTGGCCCGCCCGCCCAGCACCACGCGCTTGCCAACCATCACAAAGACCGGCTCCAGCGTCGGCACCCACACCTCCAACTCGGCAAGCGAGGAGGGCAAGCGACGTCCTGTGGTGGCGGACGCGGGGGCCTGCCGCGACACGAGCTGGAAGAGTTCTGCCGTTGTGGGCTGCAGCGATGGGAGGAACCGACTCTTGGGGAAGTGTTCCTGCGCGACGAACAGCGCTGCGAGCCACGTGGCCAGCGGCCGATCGGCTGGCCGCAGCATGACAAAGTACTCGGCGACAAAAAGCACGTTAATCCTCCCCGGAAGGCTCACCAGCACAAATAGCGACGACGGACCCACACCCCCACCGCCGTCTGCCGTAGCGAAGCCCGCCAAGCCGCCCTTGTACGCCGACACGTACTCCATGGTGTCATCATCGAGGCATTTGCTGAGTTCAGGGAGTGGTAACGGGCCCTTGCGGCGAAGTACGGCTCGGATGGTGGCGCAGATCTCCTTCGTCTTTCCACTATCACCGCCCAACAACGACGACGACGACGACGACGCGGTGGGCGTGAAAGGGGTAGTGCTGCAGCACGGACGGACGGGCGTCTGGCCACCGGCGGGTGTGCACGACACCCACCTCAACGAAGAGGACGCGGACAGAAGCGACGGTAGCACTCGCTGGAAACCGAGTATGGACACCGCTCCCATTAGTCGGCGCATGGTTACCACCCCTATGTGTGAGTGTCTGTGTGAGTGTACCCCTCCCCAGCCCCTTGCTTTGCTCTGCTGTCTACTACTACTACTCCTGCAGCCTCTCGCTTCTGTGCCATTGGCCAACACGCAGAGAGAAGTGACAGAGAAGCGGACAACACCGCGCGAGAGACAGAGAGGGAGAGCAGTGGAGGGGAAGGGGGGGGTTCGTTCGCATTCCTCCTTCGTTGCATCAGCTCCACGATTCACGCGCGCACGCCAAGGCGCGGCACACTCGCGTCAGCCGACGACGATGTCGAAGACGCAAAAAAATACATACAGGTGAGCGTGCCCCAGAAGGAAAGGAGCGCCGATGCTCTCACCCAGGACGAGCCACCACCGCCACTCCTCCTCCGGTTTCTTTGCTCTTCACGTCAGCTAAACATATGCCGTGAGAAGGGGAGTATACGTGGCCCAGGGGCAAGGATGAACCGGGGCCGCGACTGGGACAGATAAGCACAGGGGGGGAGCGGGGCCGCGCAAGGAGGCGGGGGAGGACGGGGAAGGAATGGGGAGATGGGGGGAGGGGATCAGTGCGGTGCTGCAAAGAGGGAGGATTCAACGTCCAGCACTCAGCAATGAGAGTCTCGCAGGTCGTAAACTTGATATGTAGCGGGGATGGAGGGGGGAGGGAGGGGGGCAGCAGTACCTCCCCCCATCCGTACGCCAAGAGGCAGATGGAAAGGACTGCCTACCCCCCGTGCGGTCCTAACCCGCCCTCCTTGTCGAGCTACGCTCCCTCGCAAAGTCCTGCGTGATATGGAAGAGGCTTTGAGAGATGGCCATCCCCAGCCCCACACGGATGGAGCCCCACCCAATGTTCAAGCGGGTGTTCGCCCACTTGCATGCCGCGATGGGGTGGTGGTGGTGCAGGCGCAACCAGCTGCGGAGCCGCGCACGGGCGACGGAGGTTGCTCCCCCATCCTTCGGCGTGGTGGTCCCCGCAGAAGCACCGGATGGCTGCCGAATGCCGTTGGGCCGCGTGGGTGGTGTGCGCTGCTCCGGCGCTGCGTCGCCGCGGCTCACAGCCGCTGCCACGGGCGTTGCGTTGGCGTGGGCGAGGTGTTGCTCGACCTCTGTCAGCTTGGGGATGCGGTAGAAATCGGTGTAGCTCCGTCCGTAGCGCCAAATGTAGAAGAACTGAGTGTAGAAGGATCGTAGCAGTGTCCAGTAGCCAAGCGGGATGGCGCCAGGGGGCGTGCCGTACACTACGGACCGCACGTAGTTGAACGGGGAGCTAAGCATGGACGCGATAATCGCGGCAATGAGGTTGGCCATAAACGCGCAGAGCGTGCACGTGGAGTGCCCCGACGACGACGGGACCGTGGAGGACACAGGGGCGTTGCTCTCCTCCTGCGCCGCGACCGCCGGCGCAGGAGGAGGCCGCCGTATGCCGAGCCAGCTGCACTCCATGGTTGCCGACACGTACTTGTCGAAGAAGTCCTTCCACGCCGTCAACCGTCGTGTCGTTTCGTAGATGACGCCAAAGACGGAGTCGCGGATCATGGTGGTCATGGAGCCGCGGAAGAAAATGGGCAGACCCGCCTCCAGGTACATGAGGTGCGCCGTCCGCAGGAACGTGACGCCCTTCAAATCGCTGTTCCACATACGGAACTTCACCACTTGCAGCGTGTTTAGCGCCAGGCCGTTGACCGACCCAGCAAAGAGGCCAATGATGAACGAGTTCAGTCGCGGTGATGTCTCCACCTGGCAGTACGATGGCAGGAACCGCGCAATGTAGATACGGGCGCTGTCTTGCCAGAACATGTAGGACGCGGCTGCCAACGTGCGGTACACGGCGGCGTTGAAGAATCCCTGGAAGGGGCGTTCAAAGTTGCGCCAGTCAAGAAACCGCTTCCGCCGGTACCGCACCCGCACGTAGAGCGCGCGGTCTATGGGATTAAACATGATGGCCTGTGCGGCACCGCTGGCCAGCGCCGGGCCGGCGGAGTACAGGAAGCCATCCTTCGGCGGTGGTTCTGTGGTCACGGCCGACGACGACATACTCTCCCTCTCCGTGTGCCAGCCGAAGAAGAACGAGGGGGGATGGGGGGGGGGGGGGGAAGAAGGATAGGAGAAGGGAAAGGGAGGGCAGGGGGGCCTCACCCACAGACTACAAAGCGAACAAAGCACACCGTTTCGGAAAGACGGAGCGAGGACAACAAAAAGAAGGAAAAGAGAGGGATAGACAGACAGGTAGACGAGAGAGAGAGAGATCGGGGGGAGGGGAGCCGGCGGAGTGATTAGCGGCTACTTCGCCTCGTGTATTTCTCCCTTCTTCTTCCTCGGGGCTGAAACCATGAGAGTCGCGGATGAGGCAGGGGTGGGGGGAGTCGAAAGGTAAGAGCGATTGCAAGAAGCGGCAGGTCCTCCGAGGCAACTTCTCTTCAGTGCGTGTCCTTGATCCTCTGTATTGGCTGTCCCAAGGCACATGCCCGCGTCCCGAATGCGGGGGTGGTCCCATCCCTGTGTCGAGACAGTGCCGAAGTGAACAACTTCCTCTGTCAGTACCGCCCGTCCATGAACCAGCACGCGTGCGGGTGGCGCGGCCGTCCCCCGACCTGCGCGGTCTGTCTCCTTGACAGAGGTGTCGCCTCGTACGTGCCGTCGTCGGTCCTCTCACTTCATGGTTTCGTTTCGTTCCGTCCTGTTCTGCCGTGTGAATGTGTTTCTATCGTTGCGTATCCTTAACGCGTAATCCCAAGAGGCACTGCGACATGTGTATACTGCTCTCCCTAGGGGGAGAGGGGAGGCGGGCCTGTCGTGGGGTGGAGACGAAGGAACGAGTGGCCATCCCCCCAAGAACAGAGCATGCGCAACGCGGAGAAGGGGGGGGGAAGGGTAGACGGTGGGTGGGACAACCCAAACAACAACAATAACGTTAGTACACCAGATATAGAGAGGAGAGGAGGAGGAGGAGGATGGAGAGACAAACGAAACAAACGAACAAACGCCGAAAGAGGAGAGGGGGGGGGGAAGGGGACTGGTGAGTGCGCAGATTGCGGCTTCTGTGTAGCCGCACAACACCGTCGGTGCGGGAGGGGGGGGGAGGATGCCAAGATGGCGGTCCTGCCCCCCCCCCCCCCCCCCCCCCCCCCCCCCCCACACCCCTTGGGTTCCACACTTTTCCAATGCGCCGAGCCAAGGCGCGTTG